>OMLP01008783.1:5292-37287 GCA_900302685.1 Spondyliosoma cantharus | reverse complement strand
CAGGAGGGCAGTGCAGCGGGGCGGACGCTGGGTGGCCGGCATTTTGGTGGGGAACTGATGAAAGGATGAAAAGAGAAGAGCAGTCATTAACATTTCTTGGCTGCCGTCTCTGATGCTTCTTCACAACGGTTCTTATTGTCTATTAGACAGGAATCAGACCGAAGAACGAGCACGAGAGGGAACATTAAAGAGGCTCTCTGGATACTTGGCACTTCCTGGCATATTATATCATACATTATAAATATCGGAGAAGATATTTAAACTACGACATCAGAGGTAATAATACAAACTCACTTTTCCAATAAGTGAATAAACGAGCTGCTCTCAGAGGACAAATGAGGTCCCAGAACACTGTGTGAAGCTAGAAACGGTGGCAGGGTCACATTCTTGAATCACACCGTGTGTTCGTTGTTCTGTGGACTAAAAAATAAAAAAAGGCAGAGAAGAAGAGACGTTTGTCTCGTCGTGTCATTACAGGCGACGTTATAGAAGCTACAGGCTCTGCTGCGTTTCATACGATGAAGGGACTCTGAAAGGGATTTTGAAAGTAACGTTGCCCAACGCTGATGGAGTGTCAGAGCTAACAAATGTGCTGGTTCTGGATTCCTCACTCCGCCCGCGTCAACATGGCTTCCAGCAGCAACAAGCAGCTGTTTGTGATGAGAAAGCTCCGATAATCCCGCTGAACGCTTCCTGCCCAGCGCCAAACAGCAGGAGACGTTAACAACTCAGCTGAGGAACACAGTTAGAGGCTAAAAAACACCAGATATCGTCCCGAGGAGTCGGCAGAAAGCACACAAAGCTAAAAAGGAGAGTGAGTATTGGACATTGCTTACAGTAATGCAGCTTGAAAGTAACAATCTGCTAAAAGAATGTTAATAACAGTTATTAACAATGTTCACACGTGTTGCTTCTCTAGAAATTGCAGGTTGTGTAAACTGGTGCTAGTGTCTGAGCAGCAGAGGGACATTGGATCGACCTTAAAGCTCTTAAATGGAAATGGAAACATTTGTGTAGGCGGTCGGGAGTCGAATCATTGTGGTGATATATCAACGTGAATATCTTTTAAACAGCTGCACGTGTCAGGAGGTGATCAGGAGCAGATTTCTTTGAGTTTAGTTCAGAAAATGAGTCGAGGAAAAGGTGGGCTGAACCCGACACCTGCAGGGTGACGTAACGCCAGACTCCCACTGATATATGTGAAGGCCACATCACTGCTGCTGCCTTTAAGGAAAAGTAATAAATCACAAGTCAAAATATAGTCAAGAGTTCATACAGTTTCCACAACTTATCCAGCAGTAGAAGTTTGAAAAATCTCGTGCTGCTGTTGTGCGAAAGAAACATCTGGCAGAGGACGGATGATCCTTCAGCTGCAGGGTTCCTGCTCGGCTCGTTGTAACGTGGCAGCGGTTACACAAGCTAGAAACAACACACACACATTACAGAACGAGCAGATGGAACGAAGCCCTCGAAAGCGAGCTCAAAGCGCAAAGACACGACGAGGACCCTCAGCGTCGCCTCACCGCGCGGAGCAACACATCCACGGCGCACCGGCTCCGCTTCGCCTTCAGCGCAAAGCAAAATGTCAAGAAACCTCTGCTGCAGTCTGCTTCGAAATACTGACACAGCTTTCTAGATTTTCATTTTAGATGAAGAAGCTCACACCTGCCTTCACCTTCATGGAAGTCAGACACATGAATCCCCCCCTGCTGCTGCTGCTGCTGCTGCTGCTGCAGGGGATCAATGCTTCGGCTGAAAAGGTCAGAATATCAGTTTAATGTAAAGTCAGCTGCTCTTCTCGTTGCCCTTTTCTTCAGAGGAGAGTCCTCACCGAGACCGGACCGAAGCTTCGGACTGGAACATTTCCTCTATTCCACATTTTTCAATCAGTCTGACCGACACAAGCAGAACAAAGAACCTCCTTCATCAAGAGAGAAGATCATATAGATCGTGCAGATTACAATATACATACATGTAATCAATGCAACTTCTGTCTGATGATGCAACAAAACCTGCAACTAATCAATGTTTTCATTACCAAGTCGTCTGTTGACCAACAGATCGAATTAACATTCAGTCAAGAAAATGACATAAATTAGTGAAATAAAGCTTATTACATCTTCCTGGAGGCCGAGGTGACGCAATCACATCACATCATTTGATTCTGATATGAGAAAAGCAGCAAATCTTCACTATGAATTCTGGGATGTTTGTGCTGGACAAAGTTATAAGTCCAGAATCAAATCTGACTATTGACTAAATATGGATCCACTGCAGATGCACAATGAACACCTACAATGCACTGATTGACTGACAGACATGATTAAAGCACCAGAGGACAGAAGTTTCCAGAACCCCAGCTCACATTTTCTCCTGAACAACTCACTAATAAAACAAACTCCATCACTGCTCAGCTGACTGTCGCATATTTCTCAGGCTCTTGTTAAACTTTTTGTGTAGCTGTCCTGAGGCTACATACACACACACACACACACACACTCACCGTGGCTCAGTGTGTGCGGACCAGAGACTGAAAGTCAGCTTCTTCTTCTTCTTCTCCTTCTTCTTCTTCTTCGTTCTCTGGAAACTTTCACTCCCTCTCATGTTAAACAGCAGGCTCGGGTCCGGAGCCGCGCTGGCCCCGCCCACTTCACGCCCACCTTTTTTTTAACGATGACCTCACCGGAGATGGATGCATAATGGATCCGACCTGAACCCGAACACAGCGCGACAACACTGCCTCTGAAGAGGCAATGTAATAAAATAAAACTTAAAAATAAATGAGATGGGACTTCAGGAGAAGAAGACTTTCTGGGGTCATTAAATGTATTTGTTAGGGAATTAAAAAGAAAAAAAAGTAGGTAAAGTTAAAGGAGCATTATGTAGTTTTGGGGAAGCAGACAGCTGTTTTTAACCTCAACAAACTCTCTCTGCTCTGAACTCAGTACAACTGTTTCATTCTCATTAACTTCTCTCCACATATGACTACATCAGGAACAATGACTGTACTTCTAAAAGGAACAAGTCACTTTTATTTAAAACAATATCATTCTCTTAAAGGAGCATGACGTAGTTTTGCGGGTGAGAAATATTAACGTTAATTAAGCCTTATCAAACTAAATAAACTGAATACTCGTCTCACGTCTGTGCAGGAAACCTGACAGATGAACGTTTTAAAAGTCCCTGTAATGCTCCTTCATAATAAAAGCTTTTAAATGACTAAATAAAGGTTTTTTATTGTGAAGACGTTACAATGCATTTGTAACTGAAGTACTGGAGCCACTTTGATTGAGGAGAATCTTTTACAAGCTTACAGAGTTCATTTATTTGTCATTTTACAAAAACGAGTTGCAAAAAAACTAAAGTTTGTGTCGTTTGGTTTTAGCATCTGTCAGCACATTGTTTTGGTTCACTGAGGGTTGTGTTAGCATCGCTGCAGGACACGTAGCCTGTGAAGAACCTTCACTACCTGCTCAGCACCAAACAGCAGACACAGTTAGCGACTATGAGGTGAACTAATGGTGAAGAAAGAGAAGAAATGTCGTTAATCAGGTACAAATGAAATCAAATTGATTGTCAGCAGAGCCGCCGATAGTCTCGCTTCTGTCAGACGACATGACGACCCCAGATAATTATGTTTAGAGTTAGAGGGCCTTTCTTGGCCTTTTCTTTTTTATATCAGCTTAAACCATGAAATTAAATATGTATATTGTTGGCTAAATTTTTAAATGATGGTTTATTCCCATCATTTGTTTTAAATCTAAGAAGAATGTTTCTAACTTACAAGTTAGAAGCAGTGGACTCGTTTCCTTTTACAGAAATATCATCAAATCGTTGTCCTTTCAGATGATATTTGTGTTTTTAGTCACGATTGCATGTCAACAACAATCACAGAAGCAGGATGTTGGGATGTTTTCTCTGCTTTTTTCTCTGAGTAGAAAAACAAAAACACACAGATCCTTTAAAACCGTGGAAACTATCCTTCTAAACATGTCAACAACTTAACTTCACATCTAAATCGCAGTATTTAAATCTGTTTTGGCCGCAGGACTCGAGGTAGAGCCGTCGACCACCTGCAGTCTGCATGTCGAAGTGTTCTTGGGCGAGATACTGAACCCCGACACGCTCCCAGTGGCTGTTCACGCTGGCGTGTGAGTGTGCATATGACTGTAATCACGCCTGATGAGCAGCTGGCAGCTCGCATGGCATCTTCTGCCACCAGTGTGTGAGTGAGTAGCTGGTTAGAGCCAGAAAAACAAAAATGCTGCCCAGTTAAGAACACATGCAGTATGAATTTAAAACCCTCTTAACTCATTATAACACAGTATAAAAAACAATAAGACGCTCTGATTGTTCTTTGTTGGGTTTTAAATCGCTTCAGGCTGAAAGATGATGATTAAACTAATGGAGTGTTTCTTGTTTTAGCTTCTGCCTCATTTTTTAAAGAAATTAGAGGCACAGAGCTCAGCTGCACTTACTGAAATGTCTTTCTACTAAATAATATTCATGGCATTATAGATGATTAGCTCTGTTTGTCTGTTACATCATAATCTCTGCAGGTTGCTTCACACGTGAACATTTTCCTATAATTCTCCTCAGCTGTATTGTTAAATTGGAGGTGACTTTAACCTGTCTTCATGGATAAGAGTATTTCTGCTTGTGAATTCTCTCCATTTGACTCTCGTTGGTAGCAAATGTTGTAACATACAGTCTGACGTAACAATGCAGCACAAGTATCCTAACAGTGAACTCTTCACCGGACTGACCTCGACTCTGCTGCCACCTTGTGTCAGACAGGACACAACATTTACACAAATAAAGTACAGCAATTTCCAGCTGATGTCCTCTTTAGCGTGATAACTGTGTGTGAAACTTTAGTGACTCTGCAATGCAGCTCTGAAAGGGTGTTTGTGTGATTGTGTTGACAGGGTGACGCATCAAGTCGTGACTGATCATGAATCAGTGTCGCATGAATTCAATTCATCTTCTCGTCTCTCATGTCTGCACAGCTTTTTTCTTTTTTCAGGGGGTGTCAGAGGAACATGTAGCACGAACATGCATCACACCCTCGTCAAAAATTTCCCAATACACAGCCGTTACAGTCAGAATCTCCTGCAAAATAAATCTACAAGTTGTGGTTTTACAGAGGAAGCTGGTCGTCTAAACCGGCTGTCATGAAATCATCATCATGAGTTAAGTTTTCAGGAAGCCGCCGCACCTGGTTGAGAAACAGTCCGACACGTAACCCTATTGTCAGCTTGTCCAACATCACACCTACGTATCCAACATGTCAGATGTGTTGATGTATCAGTGTCAGTGTGACATCTGATGTGTTTCGGTGGTTTCACTCACACAATCGCACGTTGAGCTCTGTGGTGAACACATTAGATGCAGACTTCCCCTCTGGGTTTTTTATTTTTTTTTTATACTTCTGTCTTTTTGAGGTTTTGGTAAACAAAAGTCTTTCAGCAGTGATTTGTTATCAAGGTCAGCTGTGACTGCAGACTGTGGACAGCATGTGTGTGTTGGACCGCGGAAAACTAAAAAAAGAAAGAAGGGTCGTGACTGAATCTTGCTTTTGGGGGCCGCGGCTGCAGTGACGGCTGTATTGAAGTCAATGGGACATGCATGGAGAAACACACTAAAACCAGACACGTCTACGTGCTTTGACTTCTGATGAAGAAAAAACCTCCAGCAAAATGAAAGACAACGCTTCAGAGAGTAGGTCACAAGATGCCTCCCACCTCACTGTGATCTGTGTGGGCCCGACCGGCCTTCATGTGGGTCGTTAAGGCGAGGTGAGCCCGGGTGGTTGTTAAGCTAAGGGAGGGAACTCAGTTTTTACAGATGCCTTAATACATGTGTGGAAGCTATGTTTACTTTATAATGCATACGTTTTAGGTAATTATATAGTGTGAATGAATGCATTATGTATTATTATTCTGCACGAGAAAATGTTTTATCAGAACGAATCTTGTTTTTCTTTAACTTTGACTTCGTGAATCTGTAAAAGTCACATGCTAAACGACAGTAATGACACTAGAACTCATTTGTGAACTTCCTACAAAGTGAGAGTGTAATGTGGTGGTGTAATATAACCACATTACACTTTGTCTCAAAGGTCTGAGACGATAAAACAATCTTCATACTTGTTCCAGCGACTGACAAACTGTTCTTTCTTAAGTCCTTTTGGGAACATCCTGGCCAGTAAATCCGACAGCATACTGCTAGAAACTTTAATACCTTTGCCCAGTTAGATCCTTACTGCATGATGATAAAGCTACAGTGCATCGTGGGAGAGCTTATACAGTGTCAGAGAGGAACGTGTCACAGCTTTGATCAAACATATTTGTTTTAATTCTTTGGCAACAAAAGCTTTCTTAAATATAATTTCAAATAAATATTTACATCCACAACAGACACAGATAATCTCACGCTGTTCAGACAGCTGCTTGTACATTCAAAAACAGAGCTTTTAACTCATTGCGTGTTTTAATTTAAAAGACCACTTGTAATCTGTGATGACTGAGCTGATTTTGCACGGACGGATGTGACGCAGTGAGCACTTTTTCAAAATTTCCTTCACTCATCGTCTTCTTGAAGCAATGGCTGTGGGAGAGAGGAGATAAGGAGGGTGTGAAATACTTGATTAAAATAAACCCGATCAAATCCACATCAGCTGCGCCGATAATTCTCACCGCGTAAACCCCGTCCTGGGGCCTGGAGTCCGGTCGCATCCATTCTTGATTGGACAAAATCTTTAGGACGACCAAGCCGAAAGCCACGATCAAAACTCCTAATGAATTTCCCATCACAGCCTCGGGTGGGAGGTTAGCATACGGCTGGCTGCCATTGTTGTTGCCTTTGCTGTGGAGAAACACGTTATGGGTTTATCTTTAAAGGAACAATCTCCAAGAATTGTACTGTCGAATCATAATGGTGTTTAAGTTATTGCTCGTGCAAACCGAACATCTCCTCCTACTGCAGGTTTACATTAGAAGCAGAAATGCAGCGTGTTCGTCACTTAACCACCGTCATTAATCAAAAGTGTTTCAACAAAACAAGACAACTGTCATTTTTTGGTATTTGCTTGCAGCGGATCAGATGGAAATGTTACAGAGAGTAATGGAACGAGAAGGAGCAGCGTCAGAAGAGCTGCAGGTGACAGGCTGCACATCTCCATCTTCCCCCTAAAGTAAGCAGCTCCTGTCACTGTGCGCTGATGTTTGCAGATTCATGCTTAGCTCTGAATAAAATCACATTGCGCTTGCTCACAGAATGACTGATAAAGGGGCCATTTATTGCCTGACTGAATGAAAATGTAGCTACAGGTGTCAACCAAGACTGGAATATTCCCCAAAAAATGAAACAGTAACAGGAAATGTGGTACTCACAGAACGAAGAAGAGTTTCTCGTTGATTCCAGAGATGCAGGCGGCGATGCTGAGAATCAGTATCATGCTTCCAAACCACACATGTATTGGTTTTAAGAGTTTACGTAGTGAGATGTGGGTGCAGGGCAGGAGGAATCCAATCATACCAAACACCCACTGGATTGACGTTCACAAACACAAGGAGCACAAAATCATCAATAATCAACTTTCCATTGTGTCTCATGAAATAGAAACAATTGATTGTGAAGCGATTCTGTTCCCGTACGTAAGGTTTTGTACCTGTGCGGTGAAAAGAGCTGTGGCAGCGATTCCAATCCAGCTGTGCAAGGAGTACATGTTGGGAATTTTATTGGCGTTGTGAAAGTCAAACACAGCACAAACCCCAACGATTGACAGGACCAGCGCGAGGAGCATCACGACAGCGTGCGCCAGCTTCCATGGGAGTTTATTATGACCCCAGGACAGAGGAATGCGGTACAGCACAGCTCCTGCAGGGGGAGGCAAGAACAGGAAAGATGCTTCATTCATTCAGTGAACCTCTAGCTGCTCTGCATTGCAAGTCGCCGCCGTTGGTGTCATTTAAGCATTATGGTTGTAAATGAGTGACAGAAAGTCTGCATTACATAAAAATGTATTAAACTAAAGAGTGTCATCTACAGGATTCCCAAACAGTGCGTCATGACAGGGAGAGCCCTGTGTTTATACAGTAATGTAGGTGATTAGCCGTGACTGTCACAGCCTCCAACACACCACTCTATAATGCATGAACTGGCGCTGGACAGGGCACGTTTCACCGCAATCTGGCCACTTGCCGCTGGGTTTAATAAAATAGAACCCACTGTGTAATCTTGTTCGCATAGAGAAGCAAGTAACCCACAATCAGTTCTCTGTAACGAGGAAGTACTGACAGGTGCTGATTCTGAGGAAGAACAACACATTGAATGAAACCCTACAAAAGTCAGTCGTACATACATGTTGAGTGGGTCGGCAGCTGAGCTCGTTTCAGGTTTGAATATCATTCATCGTATGGATCGAATTGTTTCTCCAGCTGTGATATTATTTCCCCTTTAAGGCTCCTCTGTCAGAAACAGACTGACTACAATCACCGTGGCGCGGCACTTAAAACAAAAACAGTCACTGTGGACGCTGACTCACGTTAATGCTGCCGAGATGATGCATTAAATTACACGTTAGGTCTGTACGAAACATGTAAAGTGTAATTATCTTATTACAGTCTGACTGTGATTAGGAAGAACAGAAGTGAAAAACAGAAGTGAAACTCTAAATGATCCAAATTTGAAAAAGAAAAAGAAAAAAAAAGCCTCTCACCGTTGCCGTACAGCACAACCAGACCCGTAACCATCAGGACCGGGTGCCAGTTGAACTGCAGACCCGAGCCGTCCCAGGCGAAACCGCCGCGCCACCGGCTGTTCCACACGCACACACACACCACGCAGGCCAGGCCCAGGCACAGGCACAGCGCGTAGCATATGTAGAAGCACACGATGGACCTCATCCTGGAGAGATCTGGAGGCTAAACCAATCAAAAGAACAAAAAAATTACATGGAGGACGTCCAAAAATGGAGGATAAAACCACTGACATCACTTCAGACCAGTTTTAAAGGAGCACTATGTAGATTTGGGGAAGAAATATATCTTCATTGACTTGATGAAAACAAACCTAAATCACAACTTGTCCTTTGAAACAGCACTACGTTGCAGAAGCAGTCAAATCCTTTCTTTTATCATTTCTTCTAACCTAATAAAAACCTAATCAAACATCAAGCCTTACCTCGTCCTCAGCTGCTCCGACACTGACAACACTTCCTACTCTTCTACACTGTAGTTAAGCCCACATGGTGTGGGAGTTATTGCCTCATCTCATGACTTCCCTGGTAAATCTTTGACTGGTACTCACAGCGCTACCTGCTCTCACTTCGTGTTTCTGTGGCTCAGCTGCAGTCTCACTTCCACATGCAGCTGTGTGGAGGTGGCTGAGGGGGAAGCAGTGAGAGGTGGGGGGACAGCTGGGAGGTGGAGGTGAAGGTGGAGGGCCAGCACGCTGCATCTGCCGCCTATAAATAGGATGAGAAGCGAGGAGAGGGACACATTCATCAGCTCTGGTGTTTGAGTTATCAGGTTCAAAACAAGCCAAACACAAACTGTAACATTAAGAGAACAACATCAGACTTCTGGAAACGAGTTCACTGCAGGTGCCAACTCAAAACTTTTGCTTACTTTCAGATGTGACCTAGTTAAATGTCATAAAGCGTCAGGTGAAGCAGGTCCCGTGACTGCAGACGTCAGTGAGCGGGGTCCATCTTCAGCCCAACGGTCACGTAAATGACGCAGTTAGCTAGCTGCTCAACATTTTACTATTACTTGGCGATTAATTCCTACATCGATGACACTTTAAGAAACATATGCCGAATTAAAGACTCAAATATACAGACTCCTTAAATAAGTTCTCTGTGGCGGCAGGTGCGTTTTTTCCTCTTTCTACGCAGGGCAAAGTTAAAAAACGGTATAATTACGTAGCTGCTAGCCGCTGCTAGCGTACACAAACGAAAGTTTAGCGTTAGATAAACGGTTTCACGCGTTTAAAAGTCGTATAGTTGTGTATCTTACCTACAAACACACAGACATTTGTAAAGATGACTGACGACAACTAAACTGACGAGTATAAAAGCTGTTTTACAGGTTAAACACCTTTAATTCAGGAAGAGACACTTACTTAACCCATTTCCGTGTTGACAGCGCAAAGCCTTGTGGGAAATGTTTTTTTTTTTTTTTTTTTTTTTTCTCAGCACTCTACCTGGCAGCACCAGATAAGGAGAGGAGAAGGAAATGACTTTAAAACAGTATAACTGCATTAACTTTTCTCCACATAAGACTTTAAAAGGAACAATATATGTATTTTTAAAAGGAACAAGTCACTTTATTAATACAATTGGCAAATCTTCTCTTTGGAGGAAGATCTTCTCATTGTGTGCAACTACTTTTCTCAGATTTTTATGTTCCATACAAATCTCCATATTAAAAATGATACAAATAATAAACTGATCTTTAATGTACATCTTTAAAGGAGCACTTTAAGATATTTCTCCTCTGATTAAAATGTCTTCCCCAAACCCACAGAGTGCAGCTTTATGTTATTTTTTAATTGAAATCAATTGTTACCTTGAGTCTCTTAGACTTGTAGCAAATAAGAAATGCACTAAAGCTAAAATCTATTCTCTCTGTCTGTCTTTTTTTCCTGGTTTTCTGAGCTCGTATGACTAATCATTTTGCACATTTATATTCTTAATAAAGGTTTTAATATGACTTTGTCGGCACTCCACGTCGTACGAATCAACACTCGAATCACGATTACAATTCTGCAATTGAATTAAATAATCCCAAATTGCTCTGTGTGATACAATGCTTTGTCCTCGGTTCTTGTGAGGCTATTTTCTTGAGCTCTCAACCGTCAGCCTCATTATAAAATAAGATGATTAAACTTTATTGATCAGCGAGGAGAAATAAGGTTGTTGCAGCACTTCAAAGCGATGAGACTCAGCAGGGGGAAAGCACACACATGCAATATTAAAACAAAGGGAAATAATTAAATAATTCACCAATAAAGTTCTAAACAATATGGCCAATAAACAAGTCTGGTGTTGTATGAACATATGAATTACTAATACTAATGAAAGGACTCGACTGCTTTGCCTCGCAGGCTCTGAGGATGACTGTGACACCGTGTGGCTGCATGTCGGCTGACCTCTACGGATCTGTTGTGTCTCAGCTCCACCTGGAGGCGGTGTTAGCCACTATCTTATTCGCTCTTTTGTGTGGCAGTCTGCATCATTGTCTTCTAAACAGCCGCAAGCTGTAATAAACTTGTGTGCTGAATTGTTTTTGCCCATAGAAATGACTGCGCTGTTACAAACACAATGAAATAAATACTAATACCAGAAGAAAAATACAATCATGGAGGTTTTTAGATTGCAAGTAGGCATCAAACAGCATCAGATAGTTTAAGCTCACCAGCTTTAGGATCCACATCAAACTGTTCTCACTCAGAACCTACAGATGCTTGATCGCTCTCGTCAAGATGTTCCCTGAGAAACCAAACAAAATGTGGAAAACTGCTCTACCTCACACTGTCAAAGAAAGTAAGAAAACATTCCTGGATACTTTGATCCGCACCAAAAGTTAACTGGTTCTATTCTGGGCTGAGACTCATCCTCCATCCAAGTTCCGAGGAAATCCATTTGGTAGTTTTCGTGTAATCCTGCCGACAAACCAACAAAACCACAGGCGTACTGACCACAAACCAGCCTGAACCTGAAGCCTTCAGGCTCCTGGGTGGTTTCCCCACTTTGCTCTCTTTGTGCACATACTGTACATGTCAAATCACACATTTTAATTAGCTTTAATATTACTTACTGAATCACTTTAATAGTCACTAATGATTCTTTTGGTTCTATTAAGCTAATATCATTCTTTAGACTTTTTATAATCAAATTAAACAGATAAAAACAAAGAAATATCACAGGACAAATGTCAAAGATCACTCCTGATAAGCGTGTACTCTTATTTCAGATGTGTCATGATGTGCTTACTCCACAATAAATCTAACTAAATTCCGCAGAAGTGTGTGAGGGGAAAAAAAAAAGAAGCAATACCCGTAAATGTTTTGGCGATATAACCACGACTTCCTGCAAGTGCCATGCTTGTTTATTGACCACATTTCAGTTTCAGGTTCACAGGGTGACTGTCTGTGATACAACAGTTCTTGGAAATATTCAAAAAAAATAATGAGTAGAATCTTTCTTTGAATCTTATGTTCTCTGAATCGTATCGTATCGAGGAAATCATCGGGGGCGGGGGGGGGTGCATCAATGCATCTCCCAAGCAGAAAACCTGAGCCTCTGTCCTCGAGCGCTGTTCTCTCAAACAGACTAGAATCGAGCTGTCGGCGGGTGCAAGTCCCTGCCTTATATTATCAAAGTCTCTCAGATCCTCTGAGACTCCTTGAAGTGATGTTTTCAAATGCCTCTCCGAGTCCCCCCCTCGTGTGTCCGTCCTCAGCAGCACGTGTTGGGGATGAGGATGCTCGAGTGGAGTGGGCAGCGTCGACTGTGACACAGACAGCTCCAGGTTCCAAGTTAATGTGCTATATTTCCTTTACTCCTTTTGGATTCTGGCTCGGCACGGACTTCGTCTAATCCTCACAGTCTGGCAGAGCTTTCTGCGGAGACGCAGACTTTAATTACAAGCGTGTGTGAATTCTCCAGTGTCCAGAATGCTCAAATAAATGGAGAAGACAGAGAGTTTACAACCATGCTCGCAGCTCTCTGAGGTAAATGCTAATACCAGCATGCTCACAATGTAAACATGCTGGTTATGTTTACCAGAGTTAAAGGTCTTATTTGCGATTTTTGAGTCTAAATACTGACGCTTTGGGATTGTTGGACCGGTCAGTGTTTTACATCTCCTTTTTATCTGTACTATAATTGAAGTCTTTTCACATTTTTGCTAATTATCTTGTGTGGCCTGTCCTCTTCCAGGTCACCACGGCTGACTGGAGGTCGGCGATGCTTTGGTCTGCTCAGCGGTCCTCCTGGATCCACACTATAATTTACTTGTAATTTTGAATGAAATTTGTAAACTATGATCTTGTTCTGTTCTGTACATACAACATCTATTTCCTGTCTGTCCGTCCTGGCAGAGGGATCCTCCTCTGCGGCGCTTCCATCTTTTCTTTCCCCTCCTGTCAGAAGAGTTTTTCTGTCATCACTTGGTTTTAATTCTCTTCAGTTCCTGAACTGATTCGTGCTCAGATCTCTTTTATAATTTACATGTTTGTTTTTTTTGAACAGCGGATGATGAGCTCACCAGCAGACTTCTGGTAGGAATCAGATTTTTGCAGCGGTCCAGTTCAGTGTTCACAGACAGAAATGTAGAAAATACGATCCCAGCTGGAAATCCCAACTGAGAGTGACATTTGGGTTATTATGCTGCAGAATAAGTGGAATTAATGTTTCTGCCCTGAAGCAAATTGAAGAAGAGTCGGGACTGAAATCTGTGATGTCGCACTGATATACAGCGAGGAGCCGCTCTGTTGGCGGTGAATAGACGGCTGACTTTGTGAATCAGAAATGACCCCCCTCTTATTCTGCAGAAAAAAAGAAGTCATCTTGAATTCTGTCACGGTGACCTTTTCTACCTTTTTACAATTTATTCTCTGCAGAGTTTTACATCAGTATAACAAATTCAGATTAAGGAACAGGGCACATCTCCACTCGTTTTGCTGCATAGGACATCGTATATTTTACTCTCCTCTATAGCTTCATATTTTAGAGCTGAAATCTACTTCTATTGTCCTTGAAGTCCCACAGAGTCGCCCCGAAGGCCTGAAAAAGTCAGACTGAATGCCTTTTTTTTTTTTTTTTATTCCCTCCTCAACACTGATTAACAGAGCTCTTGGTATGCCCGTTTTATTTCCTTCGTACTTGGCCTGAATGGAGTGATCATCATTGCCGTCATCAAAATCAGGCCCCATTCACTCAAAAATTGCACATAAGAAGCACTCAGCACAGCTTGGAACAGCACTTACGGGGATATGAGGGGGAATTGTGTAAGAAAATTTTGAAAGAAATCTCGTTTATTATTCTTGCATGAATGTAGGTGCAACGGCCGTAACGATTTCGAATCAAATCGATGCTAACTGATCACTGTTACAGGTAGTGTGGCGTGGCAGTAAGAGCCAAACCCGTGAGTGCTTTTGTCCGAGGGAACCGACGGCGGTACTGCGGCTGGATGGCGGTTCTATCCCAGAGGCCTTTTGGTTCACGATCACACACCCGAGAGAGAAAGAGAAGGGTTTTGGGTCTCTGCCCTCAGCTCCATGAAGTCCTTGGCAGCCGTGGAGAGCCAGTGGAGCTGTTATCACAGAATGGGAATGAATTCTCTGGAGTGGCAGCTGGGCTTCTTGAGGCCTTCCCAATAATCACAGGAAACTGCAGTCGAATTGCTAAAATTGGGAGAAAAAAAGAGGCTAAAGGAGTCGAAACGTGTTCCGTAAAATCACATTTTAAAGGCGTATTGATAATTATATTGATGTTGCAAATACGGTGGCTTTATTTCTTTGTATTATTTACGCATCAACGTAACAGAGCAACGTGAGCGATCACGTGGCGTCACGTTTCCCATCAATTTAAGTCCAATAATCATTTTGCTTTGACAAATAAATCGTCACACCCTTCTGCGTCTCAAACAGATGCGCAGGTTAACCTTCAGCGTGTGCAGTAAGGTCTGGGTTATGTTCTGGTTACAAGGTTTGGTTATCGTGAAAAGGTCCTGTTTCTAAGAAAAGCTGATTTTTCAAAAACTGAAGCTCAGGGATGGTATGTCGGGACGGTCCCGCCACCAAAGCGAGTGTCGGAAATCAAGTGTCCATACAACAGGACCTCTGAGGCAGCAAAGCCACGTGGTTACACATACGTCGATTCCATAATGTCAAAACTGCAACATCACCGTGACTCATTTCGTTCCTTTTGTTGCGCTGAAGTGATTCAGTGTCTCTACCTGAATAGAAATATATCTGTCAACACACGGCAGAGTCAAAGTATGACTCAGTGCTCATTCACAGTCACGGTTTTCCCTCCTGTGTGTCCAACATCTCTGTGTTGATTTTCATGTGCAAGATTGAACTTGCCAGGTCAGCCGGTGCTTCATTCCTCTCGTGTTTGTTCTGATGCTCTGCAGCCGCCGTCCGCATCTTATTTCCATTTGTTGGAATGGCTGCGCTCTCTAAACGGGGTCCGGCTGTAGAGCTGACTGACCCACGATGAGCGAGGCTGAGAGAAAGACGCTGAAAATACACTTGTGAATTTATGTAGATTGATCAGTTTTCTTTAGATGCAGATTTATTTTATTCTTACAGAGCTCCTCTACGGCGCTCGGCGCTTTCAACGGTCAAACGCCTTTTGTATTTCATGTAACAAAGTACGACGTACAGCTTTGCTCTCAGGTCTTTAATGGATCTGTACCTTCAAATCACCTTTTTTTTTTTTTTTTCCTGAGTGGTAATTTGGCCGGTCGCTAGACGGCTGCGACAGAATGTTTGATAATGGTCTCGGCGAGCATTAGTTTGATGCATGAGAGTCAGAAAACTGATCGGTTACAGCAGAGGCATCATTTAGCCCGAATGTTCCTGCGACACCTCTATTAAATGCTCCGGCGCCGGGTACACACACCGTAGGGCTCGGGAGTGTGAATTTACGAACGCAGTTATCCCATCAACATTCATAACGGTAATGTAAGCCGAAGACACTTGTCATGAGTGTAAATGAACGGCTAACGCGCCGTGTAATACAACCTGCTGGACGACGAAGAAAACGAGGCAGCAAACTGCCGAAAATTATAGGCAAGTGAAGGAACGTCTGATGAGCCCGTGAAGACGGATTAACGAGCAGATGCAGGACTCGTGTTTGTGCATTTAAAGGTGCCACATGTTTACATTTTAGCTCGAAAATTAAAAAGGAAAGTGAGTTCAATGATAACAGATTGTGAAGAGATCATAGTGTCGTCTGTGTATCGCCTTGCAGACAAGTTAACTGCACGACTCATTGAGCTAATTAGCTAACAGCAGCTACATTAGCAGTAATTGTGGTGATATGCAGTCCATGATTAGTCCACTGCATTTATTTAACCACATTAATTACAAGTCAGTTTAGTAATGTAACATAAATCAACCAATGCATTGTATTAGTATGAATTAAAGGTGCATCACGTAGTTTTGAGAAAGAAATGTTAATCGGAACAGAAAGATCTTCGACTGATTATTAGTTTTGCTTTGTTTATATGTGGCGGACCCCGCCACCTTATTTCCCTCTGAGAACAGATCGTTTATTCACTTACGGATAAGATAAATAATCTGGGTTTGTACCATCACCTCATTTATATTGTAAATATTGAATTTCTTCTCCAAAACTACATAGCGTCCCTTTAAAACACACAGTATCGTATTAAATACTGAACTGGGACGTCCTGCATGATAATCACTTTTACTTTTGGCACTTTTAAGTATATTTTCATGTTAATGGTTGAAGGCAGGATTTTTTTCAAAGATATTACGGCACAAAAGAAGCACTTCTTCTGTTACGCAACCAAAACAGGAAGAGGCTTATTTTCCTGGTCGCAATAAAACAACAAAGAGGGTGAAACAAGAGGGAAGAGACGGACAGTCACTCCATCAGCACGTCACAAAACCTGCCTAGTTTTTAACCCAACCAGGTGTTTAACTCTGAGCAGTGAAACACAAGGAGGGGGAATTTGAAGCTTTAAGTGAACGTTGGAAAGGTTTAGGTGCGGCCCAGTCATCCAGCTAGAACACGTGCTCATCTTAGTGTACAATATGGAAATTAATGTTTTGCATTAGATGCAAATCCCCACATGTATTCTCTATGTGTGAACACAAATCTCTACCCAAACCTCGGTAAAAGAGAAAAAATACTTACAACTCAGTCAAAAACAAACGCAAGAGAAACGATGGAAGAGTTTATTCTTTGGTTTTTCCTTTACATTCGTACAAAAACATTTGAATTCTGTAAAATAAAAACTACAGGACCTAAAAAGTGAGACAGAGAAGCAACAGACATAACGAGGCACTTTGATGGGCCTCAGTGACGTAGAAATTACTCAGGGTACGAAATGAAACTACTGACAAGAAGCACAACAAACACTGGAGATAAAAAAACAAAACATAAATTAATCGTGATCAGGCGATTTCAGAAGGTAAACCAGCAGGCAACCACGACGCGAGAAAAACATTTAAATAAAAAGTTAAATAGCACTACTCTCCAACGTAATAACTTCATATATACTCGTACGATCCCATTTGATCTGTGAGCACTTTTGTTTAATGCTTCACATGTTCCGTTGCTCAGTCAGTGCAACCAGTAAAAAACAAAACAAACAAAAACACATTCATTCCAGCGAACAGCAGCTGGTTAGACACGTCCGAATAAATAAAACAAAGCAACAAACTCATCAGTAAGCTCTGCTGAACGCCGCACTCACCCTGTGAAACAATCGAACTTGTCTTTGGGACGTGGGCTCGTTTTACTCGTCTGCGAACGCTTTAAGTCGTGAGACAGCACCGCCAACACTTTCGGTAATGAAACTCTTCACCGATCAACTCCGTGTAGGACTGAACAGGATAAATAAAAAAATAAAGAAATGCATTCAAGCTGTCGAAATCAAACAGGCATGTAAAACTAAGCAAGATTCTACTGAAACGCCACAGTACGTTTCCTCATCACAGCTGTGCTGTACAGTAGAACGTGTACTTTTAAGTGTTTGTCACCTAAAGCACGCTATGGGCGCCAACCTTGCGTATCGCTACCCGGTCCGACAGTCTCGGACAAGGACGACGAAGCTACAAGGACCCGACGCCATAAAGGTTCACCCATGAGACTACAGTACTCATGACCTCTCTTTTGTGAGGTTTTTATTTTTATATGTGGCAGCCTTGCGAGTTGCTCGTCTGACCAGGATTGGATGATGACTCACTCCGGCGAGGACTGAACACCGGCACTCAGACTACAGTACTCATGCCTTCTCTTTTTTTTGAGAACTTTATTTTTTTTGCGAGGTTGTTAATCCCGTCAGAATTTGACGTTATTAAAACTCACTCCATCAAGGACATGACGCCATCAGGTGACCGTCCATTACATGAGACTACACTCCTACCCTCCATTTTCTTTTTTTTTTTTTTTAGAGCTTTTTTTGTAGCAGGCAGTCTTGTGATTTGACCAGTATTGGACGATATAAAAGCTAACTCCATCGTGGTCTTCACACCGTGAGAGATTTTCATGAGACTACGTACTCACGACTTCTCTGCGCCCTGGATGGATCAGAAGCATCTTCTTAAGACTCTACGTTTTCGATTCACCTCTTTAATCTACGCAGAGGTAATGATCGTTGAGAATAGCTTTGTCCTTGACTCTCTCGGCTGTCAGCCTTTGGTTCAAATCAAGTAACGCGTTGAGCAGGTCATTCAAGCTGGCGTCTCTGCCCTCCTTCTCCACCCAAATATTCAGCAGGTCATGGATCTTGTCATCGTATTGGAGGCCGTCTTTGCTCTTGATCACATTGTCGCTTATCCCGAGGTGACGGAAGAATCTCCTGTGGCAGTCGATGTCGATTTCTTCAAAATACTCGAAGCATTTCCTCAGAGACACTTCCCCTGCAGACAAAAGATAAAAAAAAAAGACTGTCAACGCTCTGGTAATAACATTAGCAAGAGAAGCTGAGTAATCAAACAGTGACAACAGGAGAGGTCCAACATCTGGGAGAAGGAATGAAAATGAAAACACTTTACCGTTCACGGGAACAAGCGTGGGAAATTGCTTTTCTTCCTAAATGACAAAAGAGAGACACAATTATTAACATCCGAGTCATAAACTGCTGCGAATACGTCTCATCTCGCCTGCAGCTACTTGCTAATCAGCTCCTCCGGTGAGCTCAATTCAAACCCCCCTGTTTGCCAAGCAGATTTCCTAAAATTGCAAAGATGTAGTTCCTGTTTGAATGGAAAGAACGCAGGCCGATAAGGAACGTTTGTTAATCTTTAACAGGTGCAACAAGGGAACATGTGACTCATCAACTTCAGCGTCCAATAGCATCAACACAAGTCGGAACAACGCGATGTACGGTTGGCCCGCAACTGTGTCACTGCGTAGATGACGGCATGTTTTCGCCACAATTACCAGGAACCTTCAACAAGTCAGGGTGAACATTGTAACCGACTCTGTGATGTTGGAAATAATCATCTGTGTGGGATCTACACGGCCTGTTTCAGTCACGTTTGAGGTCATCTCATAGACAACTTGTGCGTTATTCATCATTTCCACAGTTATTATGTAACTGAACTGCAATATCAGAAGGTAAACAATATTAGTTATTGAGTCGGGCTCGTTTCATCCTTGTGCAATGAAGGAAAAGCCTTCATATAAAACCTGGAAGGCAACATGCCTCCATACATCAGCTCTTTATCAAACTGGTCACAGAGTCAGATCGTGAATGTACGTACAACGAGATTTAAATAAAGGCCGAATGAAAGAATGAAAGAACTGTGATGTTTGAACAAGTCAGCTGTGCAGTTTTCATGCACTTCGTCGTGTAAGACTCGAAGTGGGCGAACTGGAGGAGGAGCCAGATCGGAGAAGCCAGACAGCTGCTGTTAAAGTATTAATCAAAGCATTAATTAATTGAGACAGACGGAGCAGGAAGCAGGTGATCAGAGGACGGAAGCAGGGGATGGAAGCAGGGGTTAAAATTAGCTGGCAGTCTCACCCTCTCGTCGGGCTGCAGCGGGACGGCGTACAAGGGCAGGCCGGTTAGACTGTGCTGGGAGTTACTGGCTGAGCTGTCGAGGCTTTCGCACAGCACTTTGCGCTCGTCCTCGATACGAGCGCAGGGTTTGGCTCTCACCAGTGGCCGGGACAGGATCAGGCTCGCGCAGCCAAGCATTTGGGATTCTTCGTTCCGCCCTTCCTCAGTGTCGTCGTAATGCTGGAGAGGATGAGGGAAGAAAGAGTCGCTCTGAAAGGGTCTTTATTTCCCCTCAGTCTTTGGTACATTAGGTACAGGCTTTACTGACACGTTAGTCGCTGCAGTCAGCTTATTGTTTTTTATTTGAGGGGACTCACCTGTCCAGGTTTCAGCCCGCCAGGTAGCTCCCTCTGAGAATCTGAAGAAAGAATGTGAGGAGAGGTTTACGCAACTTTAAAGAAAAGTCCCCAAAAGCCCACAAGACGAGACTTGAATTTAAATTTAATTGGTGAATCAACATCAACTCTTTGAGTTTGAGCCGTCACTGCAGAGCAGGGTACTTTCACAGCTCGGCTGCTACGGTGCCGGTTTGTTCTGGATCGGGTGGAGTTTATCGACAGCGAGGTAAACAGCAGAGAGGCGTTTCACCGTTCTTGCCAAAAGCAGTCCAGTGAATGATGACTACACACCTACAGGCGTCAGTTTAACATATTTGTATCCGATCCTGACGTCAAAGGAAGTGCATCGTGATCATAAGCTGCATCAATCAATGTCTCACCTGACATCGTGTTCCAGTCGAGCAGGTTCAAGCGGCTGTACTGCGACAACAACATGCGATATTGTTGGCAAAGGCCGTGCGGAGCAGAGCCCATGTGGGACAAAGATGCTGTGTCATCATCACTGTGTTGATCTCTTCTCATTACTGGGTAAACAACTTGTTGCTGTGAACTAAAGTCTTACTTATAAGACAAAGGAGATGAATTTGAAAGACGAAATCTGGAAGGCGTCACAATTTCTCTTTTGTTGGATTTTAAGCAAAACCATCGAGCCTTGTGAAGGCAGCGCATCAAAGCATGTGTGTTCTTCATGAGACCAAAAGAAAAGAGAACACGGCGTTCAAGCATCTGGTTGAAGAGATCGGACCGTACTTTTTAAATAGGCCTTAACAAGTGTAATGGTAACCATTAAAAAACGTTGGCCTGATTAGTTAATCAGACGTCTTCCAAGTAAAAATACCAAATGAAAATAATCATTAGTTGCTGTCCAAGAGCTTATTTGTTTAACGGCCTTGGTTTACCAAGAATCACACGAGGCACTTTTCTTTCTCTGGGAACGGGTTTAAAACGTAATAAAGTAATGACACAGCAGAAATGTTTTGCTGAAGTTTCTCTGTGGAGTCGACTGAACAGCTGTTATCACTGGACGCTTCAGTACCCAGAAGGGCTGGACTGGCGTTATCCCAGCGTCGAGTCATCGGTCAATACGACTAGACTGATGGATCAGACGTCGACGATCACGCACGCGATGATTTCCCTTTACTAAAAAATCTGATTCTGTTCCAGGTCTTAATATCCTGACTGCACCCGTCAGTGTCTTCTTCTTAAAGACACAAACGCTACACCTCAAAATGAGTATTTTACAATGTTTACAATGTTCAGTCACGTCTCCTCACACGCGTCATCACCATCAAAACTTCATTTCCACCTACCTGTTGATCTACATCTGCTCTTCCAGTACATTATTGCCACGAATACCACGACAACAACCACTACGATAATCCCGATCACAATCCATAGGGCCCCTGCTGGTAAAAAAACAAAAAGATAATTGAAAACTATAACCACAATAATATGCTCATAATGAGGGAGGATGGACAGTCTGTGAGGGGGCGTCTACCTGAGGAGGAGCCGGGGTCGGGCTGGGTTTTCTTGCACTCCGTGTTGGAGGTCGGGGTGCAGTTCCTCACCGTCACTTCATCTTTTGCGCACCTGGTTGAGAGGCAGGCAAAAAAAAAAATGACTTTAAAAACAGGAAGGACTTAAAAAGATGAGCGATGCCGTCTTGAGAACGTACTTCGGTGGAGAAATGAGTGAAACAAAAAAAAAAAAAAAAAGGATTGTTCTCCCAGCACTCACGTTGAATGAACCGGGCGTCAGGTGAGTCGTCTGCTCGGTTTGCGCAGACTTACCTTCTACACTTCTTGCACACCTCGCACGCTTCGTCCGGAGTGCAAAATCTCCCCGGTTTGCACTGACACTCGGCATCCTGAGTGTGAATACACGGCCTTACGATTTGCTGATCTGAGAAAGCGACATGGAAAAGTCCTTGTTAAGTCAGAGATGGATATTGATTTTCTCCCATTTAAATCGATCCCGTACAGTCGTCAAGCCGGATTACCTTCGCGACACTTCGTGCAGCGTATACACCACTTCAGACTGTTGCTGTGTCCGGTGTACGTCCCGTCGTCACACTCCACGCACTTCCCCGTCCGTCCTGCCGCGGTGCAGGGAGCCTCCAGGCGTGTTCCTAAAACAACACAACAACCCAGAACCTCTTTACACAGCACAGCTTCTTAATTGAGCTTTCAACCGGACCTGTCGCTGTGGCTAAATAATAACCGCTCGCGATCAGGCTCGACCTGCTTCACGGCCCCGCTGATGGATTTCTGATCTGAGCCGGTGACAGAACTGAAGTCTCAGCGGAGTAAATCAAGCGGGTTCCATGTGGCTTACCAGCTGGACAGTTTGAGCAGCAGGTGTTGCCGTGCAGGTACTCCTCGTCCTCTTTGCAGTGGACGTCTCGCTGTGTCCTGCTCCCTCCCACGGCGAGGACCGGCAGCAGAACGGAACCAAATATCAAAGGAAAAAAAACCTTTGGGGGAGAAATACAACAGCAAGTCAAATAAAATATATATTTTTTATCTTATACTCAGAGCTGCTTTTCACTTAGTGGACTGACGACAAATAAATCAGCAACAATCAAAATAATAAAAACATTTATAGGAACTTTCAAAGCAAAAATTAGGATAAAAGGACAGGACACATTTAAATATGTCCGCTTCTGTGTGTGTCTCATCCATCTTATTGACATTATTAAACCACAATAAATCAATTAAAGATGGGCCAAATGATTAAAGAGGCACTGTGTAGTTTGGGAAAAGAAATATTTACAATCTCGGAAACATTTATTGTTTCCATCAGTGAATAAACGAGCTGCTCTCAGAGGAAAATAAGGTCCCAGAACACTGTTTGAAGCTAGAAAGGTGGCGGGGTCCGCCACATGTAAACACAGTAAAAGGCGTAAAAGAGAAAACTACAGATATACGAGCGTCAACGTTACGTGCTGTCAGATATGTGCCGATGTGAAAACTTGGAGGTTTGGATGCACAAAATGACGCTTCGTATGATTTGTTATTATTCAGTTTATTGTAAAACTGCACAATATCCTGCGTGTTTGACTGTAAAGGGCACACGTAATACAATATATCAATAACCCCAATATCCGTATTGATGTGGCGCATTTCTAATCATTCATCCCTTTGTCTTTTTATGGCAGTCCACATTCCTCTGTATGACATCAGTCCCGCTCCCAGGAAACGAGCTGTTTACCGAGGAATACTGATCAGAAAAGTTTACAACACCGCAGACAAATAAAAAGCTGAGTCATCATTCCCTTAAAGCTTCCTCGTTGTACAGATATATTCAGGATGACGCAACACTGCATAAGGCTGTGGTCGCCACTCCCGATCACAGGCTGATAAACCGAGCAGGTGGATACGATGGAGAAGGGGGATTTCCTTTAGTCAATCTACAGAGCAGCAAACAGGCTGGTGGAGGGACGGCTGCAGAGCCAAGTGATGCAAGAACACCATCCTAAACCTTCAGGTCCTACAAGAACTTACACTGATTCATGTGCGCTAAACAAACAGGATGTGTCCAAGTACAGTCAAAACTAGGTGGCTCAACCTAATAAGGCATTAATGTGTACCAGATTGTCCTCCACACCCTTTATTTCACAATACCTGCTGCTCCACCTTTCTAGAGAAATCACATGCCGGGACAAGTCCACCAGCATGTGCCATTCACTGCCCCTGCCTTCACTTTTATATCATAATGACATCCTTAAAATACTTTTAAGATTATTAAAAAGTAGAAATAAGTCTGATAGACCCTATCTGGCATAAAGGGAAAAAGATCATACAGAACTCCATTCAGAAAACGTTGGATTTAAGATTATTTAACGATGCAGGAATACACAAGACATTTTAATTAAAATATATCAACAAGTTCTGAATGTTCAGGAGCCAGTCTTTAAATCGGCGTTTGTATAATCCATAAAATGTCACTTCATTTAGGGAGGATTCAAACTTGTTGGCCAGTTCACACTGTCGTCGTCGCTCGCCGGCTGTGTTGTTACAGGAGGCACACCTGCGTTTACCAAGCAAATCTGAGCAAAGTCAAACAGCCGTATTGAGGAGAGATTACTAGCAATTATAAAAATATGATTTCCCCGGAATTTCATATACACGTTCATGTGACAGATTGTAAGAGCACTTTAAATCGGCACATTTTTGAACAGGAATTGGCACAACATAGTCTCAGTAGACTCCCATTGAAACGCACGAGCTCGTCGTGGCCGTGAAGTAAGTCGAGAGGAGTTTGAATGAAGTTTTGAACCGTCTATGAGGAATTTCACACCACACACACACACACACACACACACACACACACACACACACACACACACACACACACACACTTGCTGGAATCTCCAAGCAGGGCCTTGTTGGAATGCTGCAATTCCAGCCAGGAATAACAACCCATATAGTTCTAGCTGGGTTGTCCTGCTTGTGTGTGTGTGTATGCACACATGCCTCTTGGACATGTGTGTGCATAATGGCTCTGTACAGTGAAGCAGCATGGAGCATGAGTGCCGCCATCACAATGAAAAACCCAGCTCATTCATCACAGGCTTAATAGAGTGCAATCTCCCTGCGATAGGTGTTTCCCTCACTCAGCGCATCTGTCCCTCTCGTTACGGCTCAGTTCGAGATCTGGGGTTTCCATCAGCGCTATCTGCTCTGGATCGTCATGTGGAAGTGTCGTGCGTGAGGAGCTTAGCAGGACGACTACGGTGTCTGTATGTAATCTCTAGTTATGAGCTGTTAGGGTCTGGACTTGAGACTCCGGAGCTCTAGTGTTGGAAGCAACCCAAGCAGACCCAAACGCAGCCTTCTCCTCCCTTTAGGTGGGGAGGGGAGAGGGAGATCAAAACCCTTCCCAACATCCATCCGAAGCAGGAAGAAGCTCAAAACGACCCACGTGCTGCCTCGTGCACATGCCCGGCAAACCCACACGCGTTCAGTAAATGATTGTTCCTGCCCCATCCTGTGGCCTCGGGCGCTGTCTCTGATTCTGAGATGTAAAAAGAGCAAACAAACAAACTGCAGGGCAAATTGTGCCTTCACACACACACACACACACACACACACACGCAATCACACAAATGCCATTGCACACACACTTTGTCCACTCCTCCTGATTTGCTACTGTAGCAACCAATGCTCTGCGGGTTTCTGACTCAGGCTGTTTACCGTCTCTGAGCAAGCGGCAGACACACACACGCACACACACACATGCACACACGCACACACACGCACACACACAGAAAGAGTTGAGAGGCGAAATGGTTCAAAAATGAGACCGATATTTTCTGAACGAGATCTGATCCAGTTGCTTGGGAAAAGTGTGGTGTAATGGATGGAAAGAGATTTTTGGATTTTTAGCTGTGTGTATATGTAATTATAGGCTTTGAGACGCATCCCTTTATCCTCTGGAAAGAGAGTCTTTGCTTGAACTCCTTCCTCTCCCCTGTGGCAATATTTCTGTGTGTGTGTGTGTGTGTGTGTGTGTGTGTGTGTGTGTGTTTGTGTGTGAACTCTGGGCTCTGTCTCCTCTCTGTCTGTGGCCAGCAGGTCCATTCTTAGGGCGGCGTTATACTTAGCGCACCTCCAGGACTTTTGTTCTTGAGAGTCCACAGGCTGCAAGAGCCGCTGCCACACGGCAGAAAACGTGGTGACTGTGTCAGTCAGTGCTTCACTATACAAAGATGATGACTTGTGTGCGCCGCGGGGTTAATGAGGTTAAGATGGTGCAGGCTAATGGTGAAAGAAGCAAACTTGTGACAACAGGTTCGTTGGTTTGAATCTCAGCTCAGAGAATGTTGGTTGGCAAAGTGAATGAGGCCTTTGAGATGCCCTTCAGCGCACCACCTCCTTCCCACAGCTCTCATAGAGCTGCTCATTGACAGTTGTGGACTTTTAGGAAGCTGCCATGTGTTGTATTTTACTGGGAGCATTTAGATGTGGCGCAGGTATGACAAAATAAGGGCAACATTCAGATGTATGTAGTACTACTTACATTGAAAATGGACAACACGAAACTTTGACTACATCATTTTTTAAAATTCATTTGGCACTCAAACAGATTACTCTGAATATATCTATAAACTTGATTTTGCATGTGCACCACATACGCCAAAGTGAACTGAATGCAAAGTTAAAAAATAAAAGCTTTAATGATTCAACTACAAAAACAAATATTCATAAAAAGTGCTGTAACACTAGCATATACATCTACTTAACCCCACCTCATCAGGGATCTGGTTTTATGTTTTAATATTTAGTTCATTCCAGCTCTCATTTATCCAGCCTCATTAGGAGAGCCAGTGCTACGCACAATGTTTTCCACCAAGTCTCTTCGTAACTTCAATGAGAAAGCCTTTTCTAAATGCATCTCTTACAGATACGTTAGAGTTTTTGTTTTTGGGGGGAATGCATTTACGCCTTCGTTATCTTATGATAATACCGGCTATGTACTATAATCCAAGATGATTTCCTCAAGGAATTCTAAAAAGCAGCGCCTAAGCACAGCTCTGCCAAAAAACAAAATTTAGGTACATCAAAATGTGGGAAATATTTATTTACACGTTTCCATTTTTATATTTTTTGTATGTAATATATGATATGAAATCATGCAAAAATACGATCAACCTCTAAATTAGCAGCCCACATTGTACCAAGTCCAATTCCAAAAATGTTTGGATGCTCTGTAAAGATAAATAATAATTTGCATTTCCTCTTTGACATATACACAACAGAAAACAGTACAAAGACAATATTGTTAATGTTTTACCATATAAACCCTATTATTATTGTAAATACTATATGCTTTTTCTGAATTTGATGCCAGCAACAAGTTTCCAACAAGTTGGGACTGGGGCAACAAAAGTTATCTCTTAATACTTAGTAATTTTAACAATAAACACCAACAAAATCAATCTGTTTTCCCATTTTTATTTCAAACTTTGTGACTCTTTTCTATTGACCACCAGACACTCACCAGACTTTATATTACAGCTGTTCCTCTGCGTCAAGTAAACAGTCAGATCGACCTGTGTATCCACATATGGTTACTCACAGTAATGAGTTATGAGTGCATGTAAACATGCTCAGGGTGACTAGTAGAGAAAGACAAACAGGCGCAGCACCGCTTTCAAACGAAGTTTAAATATGCAGCTATTTCAACTGTTTTCAATGCCGACTCCAACCAGAACCCTCTGTCCTGCACTCTCTCCTCAGCCATCCTGCTTTCTCAGTAAACAAAAGACACTTGTCTGCTTAGGTAAGTGGACTGCCCACATTCCAGTAAAAATACATATTGAGCCGTGCAGTGCCGGCGAGCGTGGCAAAGAGGAAAAACTGGATTCCAGTACAAATGTCTATCTGTTTCCAATGCTGGCTCCCTCTCTCAATTCTCTCCTGCTGCCATCACAGCGTGAAGCGGTGATCTCATTAGCCCCTGAGTGCATGTGCACACCGACTGTGGAGATATTTTTTGATGAGAAACAGTATGTTGTTCTGTGCAGGGGGTGTATTTCCTTCATAGCTTTGTACATTGTAACAGGAAATCGCTGGGGGATGGAATCGATTCCCCTTCCCCGCCGTTTCAACTACACGCACACACACCTGCCCCACCCAAACAAAGCTTCCACAAATGAGAGTTACATCCGAGATGCAGCCACATGTGTGTGTGTGTGTGTGTGTGTGTGTGTGTGTGTGTGTGTGTGTTTACCTGTTGTGCATTGTAACCAAAGCAAGGCCTGCTGTCACACCAATCTGACACCTCACACGGCCAGAAGAGGAGGAGGGAGGAGGGGGAGGAGAAAGGCTTTGAGTATTGATTGAGAAGGAGGTACAGGCACAGTTTGAAAGCAGAAAGGATGAAAGAGAGGCGAGCTGTGGAAGAGAAATGAAGCCGGGGCGGGAGAGGAATATAAAACATGTTTTGGTTATTATTCATACAGCTCGGAAAAGTTGATTTTCTTTTTCTTTTTTTTTCCCCCTCGTAAACTTTAAATTGTTTTTTCGGATAGTTTAAAATCCCTCCCTCCGAAATCCACTGTAGCGCTGCAATTCAATCGAGTAAACAGACGGAGAATGAGAGCAGTGGAAACTGAGTTAGAGGGCAATAGAAGGACCTGAGAGTGACAGACAGTGCCTGCGAAGCAATAAATAGTGTGGGGATGGAGTAAGTGGGGTTGGCAGATAAAGCGGAAGAAAGAAGAAGAAGAGGCAGGGGGAAGAAAGATTGGCCTCATCTGTGGACTTTGAAAGGATTCTCATCTCTTCTCATCTCCGTGGCCGTGCTGGGAGACAGAGAGGGAGAGAGGGAGCGAGGGGCACCTGCAGTGGAGCATTAGCCAAAAGCCCCATTATCACTTCAAAGCTGGACTGCTGCTGGAGGAGGCCTGAGTGACACTGGGGCCCTATGGAGGATGAAACACCGTGCAGAGATAGGAGTAGAGAAAGCCTCCTCCCTCTGTCAGCTTCTCCCCCTTTTCCCTCTATCATCCCCCCTGCCCCCTTTTGCCGAACCTCACTTCTTCTCTGTCATCTACCTTGTCCTACCTTCCTTATCGCTTCCCTTTCCTCCCCCTCTTTGACTTCCTTCCTGGGTCTTATCTGTGTCTTTAACACCTGGCTGCCCTGGATGGCAAGCCCTAGATCTCATTCTCCGCTCCCTCCTGGCTGAAATTTCTCCATCATCTCTGGCTTATAAAAGGGCCCGGGGACTGGACGCCCTGATGAGCCCCGGGCTGCAGTAATGAGCTTGCAGGCTCTTTCATGTGAAGATCAAGCCGATGGCTGGAGGGTGTGTTGTTGGTGCTGGTGTTCGTGGAGTGGATATTACCAGCATTGGAGAATGGAGGAGAGTAGTAGGTCAACCCCGGACCAGCCAAGACCTGGAGATGCAGGCAGTTCCCATGAAGTCAAGAGTGTCCCAGCCAGACGCAGAGACACACAATACCGTCAAAGAACAGGACAAATCATTATAGTTGGTGTAAGTTATAGCATTCCTCTGTCCAATACATTATCCCAGAGACCTTCCCCGATATTTACAGGCCACAGAAGGTCAGATACTTTAAGCGGGACAACGGCCTAGGCCAGAAATCAATGGCAGACACAGAAACTCATACAACATTTTCGATTACTGCTCCCCATTTGCTCTCTTGAGTGTGTCAACACTTCATAAAATTGCCATCTGAATAAGTCCAGAGAGCGACAGAGGGATATTTAAACAACATCTGATGCTCTTTGATTTGACGTCGCCACTCCTTAAATCCTCCTTCCTCACTCTTGTTAAATCCTCCAAAACCAATCTATGTGTGTGTGTGTGTGTGTGTGTGTGTGTGTGTGTGTGTGTGTGTCTATTAATCCGTAACGCACAGCCGCACACTATTATTGCACCCTCCCCCTGACACCTTCATTAGCCTCACAGACAGGGATTAATTCTGACTTGTAGATCAGGGCCACTTTCCCAGCCCCATCAATGCAGGGCTGTGATGTTCACGCAGGTTGGGGTCGCAACTAATGATTATTTTCATCACTGATTTAGTATTTTGGCTGTTACATGTCAGAAAATAACGAGAAAGGCCCCGTCGCAATCTTCAAATGGCTTGTTTTTTTTTTTCCAACCGACAGCTCCAAGCCTGAAGATGTCCAGTCAACATGAATTTAAAACCGAAGAAAAGCACCCAATTCTCACATTGATTCTGCCAAAGAGAAATAAGGGTAGAGTCCGTGTTTGTGTGTCAGTGTGTGCATAGTATACACTCGGAGTGGAGGGGATATGCCCAGGTTCCACTTCATAAAACTGTTGTAAAAAGAGAGGAGGCCAATTCATGGCTAACAAAGAGTTTTCACAGACTGGTGCTCAACAGCCCTCCACACTTCCTCAACACCCATTTTATATCCGCTCTCTTTCCTCTCCTCTCCCTCACTCAGCTCTCTTCTCAAAAGCTAATTTGTTAAACATCTTTGATATTTGGTTTGTAAAACGTGCTAGTGTCTCATTTTTAGGATCAGAGGGGAAGTCTTCCAGGAGTTGCTCTCACTCCTTTGGCAGGAGATAATGGCTTCTGCCTAATCAAAGATGAGTATGTGTTGAATACCTCAGTGTAATCATTACAGCGCGAGCCAGTTATCTGGGCATGTTTGACTTTTCGCTCATTTGTCTTTTTATAGTATGGCTCCTAATAGTTTCTATGGAGACTGAATTGGCGAGGTGTTGTTGTGCTGCGTTTGGCCCCACGGCAATCTCACCCTCGTTCACCTTCCTACCTGTGTTTCTGGATATAGAAAGCTGAAAGATGGTGATACATCGGTGTTAACAACCTCACTCCTCCAGGGGCGGGTGGAGGGAGAACTCGTAAGAGTTTCTTTCGTGGTACACGAGCTAGGTCGAAGCTTTGGGGTGTGCATGTCGATGATCGAGTTAAGTTAAGTTTCCTCAGTTGATTGACGGATGTCTTGTTGCATAGAAGAGAACAGCAGATTACATAACATAACATTTTTTTGCTTTCCTGACCTCCCCACATGCTGTGTGCAGATGTTGAGAGGAGATAGAGATAGGGGCGGAAAAAATGTCTGATTGTTTTGAGGTTCTTTGAGGTATATCAGTTTCAGACAACACAATACCAGACAACATAGAGCTTTCTTATGGAATGTAAGTTAAAGATGTTGGTTGAAATTTGGTAAAGTTTAGGCACAAAAACTACCTGATTAGGTTTAGGAAACAATAAGCCACCAAATCTTGTCAGGGTTAGGAAAAGATCTTTTAAGTGTCCTTTATGGGTTGTGAAGTATTTTAAAAAGTGCTCCGTAAGTTAAATCTATTAGAATTATTATTACTATTATTAAGGTTTATGCACCAAAACTACCTGGTTAGGTTTAGGAAAAGATCAGTTTGGTAAGGTTTAGACCTCTAAACCACATGGTCATGTTTAGGAAAATATGTATTTGTTAAAAATTCACACACACAAGAGACCTGGGTTTGTTTCCTATATGAAACCAACCTATCCAAAACCATGAATTTGTTTCTCTTCTCCACCATTCTTAAATATCCCGCGGCTGTCAGAGGAAACGGAAACGTAAACGTGAATCTACTGTGTCTAGAACCAATCAGATTGGAATCTTCTGCATGCTAATTAGGTAGAGCTAACGTGTTGTGGCCCTGGATCACGGCCACGACCATAGCTCTTTTTATTTTCGAGTTGTGAGAGTGAGCTGAGCTGAGCAGAGTCGAGCGAAGACGTCCAGCGGGGTTAGAGAAGCACAGCCTTGTTTCCCAGGCAGGCACCCTCTTTGTGACATGGTTAAAGATGTGTCCTAACACCATTCCCATCACCCCTCGTCCCCTCCTCTCCCCACCTCGGCTCCCATCCCTCCATCCCTCCCTCCATCTCCAGAGAATAGCCTGCCCTTTGCTCGAGCCATTCCTTCTCCTCGGAGCTCATTGTCCCCTCGTTGCTAGGCAATAGCCAGGGGCCTCATTTAGATACAGGGGGGAGCTGGGGTATTTGGTACGAGGTCAGGGCTGACAGAGGTGATGTGAAGGTGTGTGTGTGTGTGTGTGTGTGTGTGTGTGTGTGACTACGTGCAAGGTTTTATGCACACATTTTTAGCCATCAAATTGTGTGTGTTTGGGTGATGAGGTTAACTCACTAAAAGTGAATAAAAAAAACTAGAATTAGAAGAAAACGTTTTTTCCTGGGATAAAAACAAAACCTTAACTGAGACGATATTGTGTACTTACAAAATTAACTAGAATAAAATCAAAATTTACTTGAAATGTCTTTAGTTTAATACTATACACTTCAAACTTATACCGAAACTTCTAAAAACTAAACTGAAACTTGACATTTTTAAACGACA
>OMLP01008781.1:9663-24337 GCA_900302685.1 Spondyliosoma cantharus | reverse complement strand
ATGCTGTTTTCAGACTTTTTTTTCTTGTCAGAATGATCGACCTGAAGCCTAATGGTATTCACAGACTGATCCACCAAATTACAGTGTACCCTCTTGTTTTTCCCGTACCTAACCTAAAAAATGCTGGAAAAATCAGTTAACAGGAACAGCTCAGTGGCTTGGCTCAAGCTTGCCAGTAACCCCTCACAGAGTCCAGCTGTATTTCTGCTTCTGCTTTAACAAAACTCTCAGCAGGCCGGCTCCTAAAACAGAGGGGAATCTCTGCAGGAGCGACATGATGAACATGACCACAAATGCAATTTCAGTCTCAAATTTGGCAGCTTCAGACAGCTCCCTGCAACAGAATTTCAGGGAGTTTTAGAACTGCTCTTTATCACCTCATTGCTATTTATCCCCGCGTGTCATATAAACAGCAATATATATAGCTGGGAATGACCTTTCATTGAAAATCACACATTACCGCCCGTCACAGTCATTCAGCTCAGAAATGATATTCATTTGAAGAATATTAAAGGACACTCTGCCTGGATGTCTTTAACCTTGTAGGATAACGCTTTTGATACTGTATTTTTTTATGGTCAACAATTTCCATAAAAATACCAAAACCAATCGCGTCCTTCTTTAACATAAAATAAAATATTACCAGTGTATCCAATGTCTGATATATATTCTTCCACTGTGCTATAGCTCCCCTCTGTTGTTGAAAAAATGCATCTTTGAGCCACATTGCTGCACTTGTTGACATGCACCTGCCTTAAATACACTAATACTAGAAAATAGTCTGAATGCATTCAACATTATTCATTCTGAGTACATTTACTCAAATGGAATTGCCTTCCTGTTGGGGAAATAATAACCCATTTAGCCATGCAAGTGATGTAACTCTGGGGAATGGTCTGTCTGCTATACCACTTTTACACCAAAATTAGTGTACAGATGCTAGCGAATGCCTCCTTTCCCTTTGCCAGGAGACGAGTTTGTCTCATTTTTTCTTTTTTTTTCTTGTGTGTCACGTTCGTCATCATGAGAGTGCCGGAAAACGGGGAACAGCAGAAAGCAGCAGATGATATAAACCTCATCAGACTACATCCAGAAGACATAAAACTTGATTGAAAAACAAAGTCTTAATCGATACCATTTTGTATTTGACACATCGTTTCTTCCAGAGCCGATGATGGAAGTTGCTAAGGAGTGAGACATCTCATCTCTGTCGAGAGTTGCACCCATCGAGCAGCTGGCAAGGTGTGTGTGATGACACAGAAAGCCAGTGAGAAGGGAACCGCAGGCTACCTTTTTAAAATATCTTTCAGTCTCTCTTCTGAACTGCGTGCCGACTAAATGATGTTCAAGATACCAAGTCTGTAACTTCAATGCGCGTCATAACATCGCACCTGAAAAGGGGCTAACATTAGCATGTCCATCCAATCGGAGCTGGTGCCCTTCAAAACCTGTGACTACTGCAGAGTCATTTGACGTGTCGATTGTACAAGGCACAAGGCAGATTTGCTTGTAATTTTTTGAACAGCTTTTAAAAAACGAAATAAAGATTTAGTCCTTGATTCCTGCTACATCTTCTCAGAGAGTTGAGGCTGACTTCAGGAGTCTCAGTCTGGGGAATGAAAGCTGCTCAGTAGTCTGGTGGTATGGCAGCGGATACTTCTGTATCTTTTGCCAGATGACACAGGGTGAACAGGCTGTACCTGGGGTGGGTGCTTTCTTTTAGAATCTTTTGTTCCGAAATCTCACTTCACCAGTGCCACTGATGTGATATGGGTGGATGTGATGTTCTGGGCGGTTCGCATTAAAGACAAAAGGCAGATATTAGCGGGTGTTGGTGGGTTTTTTGTCCAGTGTGATGGGGTATCAGACTGTTCTGTGTTATCACTATTAGATCGATTGCTGTGAAATGAATTTCCCCTGAAGGACACATTTTAATAACTTTGATGAACCCCTGACTTTTCATCTGGCAGCATCGTGGTCAAAATGTATCCAGTACTTTGGTTTATGACCAAATAATGCAAAACTAATGACGCTCCCATCAGCCTCAGCTCCACTGTGTGTTTAATCGAAATGAGCCAATATTAGCACACTTAGGCCGACTGGAAGAATGTCATCACTGTCTTGTTGTGCATTCTGTGTCAAAACCACCATGATATAAGTGAGGAATAAGATACAAAAGCAATGTGATTTTTAATTGGTTAAATAGACATTTTTTGTAATTAATTTTAGATACAACACAGTACCTTCATAATCTCATTACCTTTGATAAAAAAAACATTGTAAACATCAGGATTAACAAAAGCACAGCACAATAGGAAATTAAAATACATTTGACATTCATCAGATATGAGACTGACCTCAAAATCAAGACTTGAGTCGGGTGTTATTCTGTATAAATAAGCTGCTTTAAGGAATTTAACACAGCAGCCAAAATAACTCACTTAGTTAATTAAAACTGGTAAAAGATCAATAAAGCTCCTGGTCCCTCTCTCCTAATTCTCCAGTATTAATTAAAGATACTCACTTTGAAGACTGTTTTTTTTTTTGCTCCTCTGTATCTAGTTAATTAGAAACTTTGAAACAGTAAACGGCTCCAAACTAGACGAACGAAACAACAGCAGATCAAATTAAGCCACAGGATCTTAATCAGACTTACAACAGTGAGGTGTTTTGTACTAAAATTGACTAAAAATCAATATCATCATCAGTGGAATCAGAGCGAGTTTAGTCCTGCGAGGTTGCGACATTAGCAACGGATTTCAGGTTTTTTGACCAATCTGCTTTCACAGTCAGAATTTAAATGACATGTTCGGGGTCCGGGACAAAAGCAGCGCGGCCCTGAAATTGTTCCACAGTGGCCTAAAGCAGAGCAATATGAGGCAAATGGCTTTCATTGCATCATAACCTTGACCGCAGCGGCTGCTCTGCTTTGAGCTTTGGCCATTGATGCACTCGAGGGCCACTTTGTGCCAGTATTACCCCTCCTCCATGCCATCACAGTGCAGCCAGCCCCAGTGGCAAAAAATAATGAAAAAATGAAATGTCAAATCAAAGAAAGGACAGAGAATGGTCTTTACCACAGGGCTTAAATTTTTGAGTGAAATGGAACAGTGTATTTACCGCGGTTATTCTCTGTATTGTGGGGCTATGATGTAAACTGAGCCAATGAAATATGGGCTGAGCCAAATGCACACCTGTGAGTAAGATGCTGATCCGGTGACAAGAATCATCACGTTTGCTGCTGCTTGAAGAATTCTAACATGAAGAGAAGCCTTAAATATTCTTTGTGAGACAATATCATGCTCAATTTAGGTAAATGAGACTCAGCATTTAGACTTAAATTAACAATCTGTCAGACTGATAACAGTATAGCAGAAACTAAAAAAGCTCACACACCTTTCATTTAGTATTGACACCTTTAAAAAAATATCCCTCTGAGTATTTAAATCTCAAGGTTTTGGACAGACATAGCAGTTGTACTTATCACCAGATTTTAATACCCCAACATTTTGGTGCATTTTTAAAATACTGCAAAGGTTAGTAACAAATGTCATGACGAATGTACTTATTGTAAGTCACTTTAGACAAAAGCGTATGCTAAACGCCCTAAATGTAAATGTAAATGGCAGTATGGGATCTAAAATTCCATCCATCCATACATAATGCATCAAGAAATGTACCGATGTGTCAGAATAGATGTGTAAGAAGAAGGCTACAAGCTGTAAAACAAGGATGTACTGTAAACAAGGGATTTAAAATAAATAAGTTAATTAGATTAGTCAAACCTTCACCTTTTTTATAATGATTCTAAAAATTCTGTTTGGCAAAAAAGGATTCTGTGTAAGAATTCTGACAGTTGGTTCCAGCTTCTGGGAAGGACTGCCAATAGTATAACGCCATTTGTATCACATGGTATCTGTCTTTTGTCGGCAGTCAAGAGTCTTGGTAGTTGCCGATTTTTGGAAAAAAAAACATAAAAATGTCTGATTTCCACAGTTTGCGCTAAGCATACTGTACTGCCATAATGTTGGCTTACTGGCATTAGCAACATTAACGTTAGCCTTTTGTAAGCAATGTTATCGCTCTATACTACTGGTTGTCACAATAACACCCTTAAGTCTGATTTGGGCGCTCGGCAGAAATTAAGTATTTTCAACAAAAAAAGTGTTACTCTACACTTTCCTGGGTGGTTGAAATCATTCTTTAAATCAGCATCATCATTATGTTAAAGAGATTTGCTGTGGCACCGGGCACCCGGGCCACCCCACTGTCTCCACCACTGGACAAAGTAATCAGTCAGTGCTACTGATAAACAAACGCCCCACTTTCAACTGTATTATTGTTGTTTGTGCAATCAAGAAACAAAACGCTGAACAATATTTATTGCGAAATGCACCTTTAAGGGAGAGCTCATATTTAATACATCATGATGCACGAACTGTGGATTGTGAGACAGATGTCCCTTCCTCTGCCCACGGAGACATGATGCATGCTGGTGCACCTCACACTCTTTACTCATGCAGCGATATTATCAACACTCCATGGATCAAGCAGTTATGGCAGCCTCCTGAGAGTCCAGATGCTGCAGGGAGGACCTCTGTTGACCTCGCAGCAGACCTGGGATCATTGTACTGTGGGCCTGCAATGATCATCCTAGGGCCCTTTTAGATGAGGTGTGCATAATGGGGAGGTTTCTCTCACTGAAGGATGAATCAATGTGGCATGAAGAAGAGAATTTCCAGCCCATTTCCTCCCCTGATTACCCCACCACATACAGCTCCTTAATAGCTTGTTGTGTGTCATAAATCTCTTTTTACCACCATAGCATCACAGATGTATTACAGTGTATGCCTTACATATTAAACCAAAGGTGTCATTGGGATTTGGTGCTGGTAGCATGTTGAGACAGTAGTGCAAGGATCCAGGCGACGCGTTACATTTGTCGGCTTGTCAGGAACGTCTTATCCAGCACACAGAGCCTCGATGTGCGACCAGCCTGCTTATCTTTAAACAGCTCTCTGGTTCATAATAAAGCTGTCCCTGTACGGGATGAAGAGAGAGATGCTGCTCCTTCCACCTCGCAGGTGGGACTGCTGTGGTCGTTCGGGCCTACAGGCAATACAGATTGCACAAACTGTGGCTGTGCAGGGACTCAGGGGTCAATGCCATCTGCTGTCACAGTTGTCAGGTAGCAGTCAATGTCTGAATCGGAAAACGCTGTTTCAGATCGAGTCCAACCGACACAGAAGTCGCTCCTAATTTACCTTTGAGTACACACAATCAGCAACCGAATCCCATATTGTAGAAAGTGATATTTCCATATCTCTGATGATTATAAAGCAGCTTTAGGATCTATAAGAACACAGTGAATGTATTAGAACGCTCACTCCGTAGAGAAATGCACACAGCCCGTATTCAAAATCTACACTCTGAAAAGAGCTATGGGGACTTCCATAAAGTTGTGATGTCACAACTACATGGTCATTGCCCTCAGCCATGCCCCCAGCATGCCCCCAGCATGGCTGAGGTTTCAATAACACTGGGATAGCTGATGTGAAAACACTGAGGGCAGTGTCAGCTCAGGCCTGTGAAAGCTGACCTATCAGAGCACACTGGGCTTTTCGGGAGGAGGGCCTGTGTCCACGTAGCGTTTTTATTGTTGTTTTCAATCGTCCCCAATGAGGATCTTGCATCTGCAGCAGCAGGCAGCCGTCCAGAGAAAAGGCGCAGCGGCCAGTGTCTGAGCGCTCCGCCTTTCTTGTGTCGCGGCTCTGAGCGCTTCGAGTTGAAAGTCTTTCAACTTTTCCTAAAGGTGCTGGTGACAACAACCTTTTTTCTTTTTTGCTCTGAACAGATAGTTAACTGCAGTGTGATCATACAGCAGCTGTTGTCAACATTTTTCTGTCAGTGCACAAACGCTATTTAAATGCCGGCACTAAAATGGAATATTTACACAGAGGATGAATAGAGGTGCTGCATCTAAAATAAAACTATGAACCTGAAAATGAGCCTCATTTGGGACCTTTAACCTTATTGATTGTTGTTATGGATACTGCGTTAGCATGTTGAGACCATCAGCAGATTTGGAGCAACATAACCTTTCGTATCGCGGTTCAGTCTTGAAATACGAATTCAATATTAATGCTCCTTTTAGCTCTGTTTTTGTCTCCCCCTACTCCTGAGAAGTATTTGACTAAAACTAAACGCTCCACTTTCTTCACTAAGCTAGTCGCTAACACAGCTCGTCTGCTTTTTGGTGCCAGGCAGCGGAAACTATGCTGATGAGAGCAGTGAGAGTGAACCAAACCCCATTGATTGGAACAGTTGTAAAAAATCAATCACACATCACAGTACAATGAAAATACTGAAAAAGAAAGAAAAAAAATACTCTTCCCCTCTCTGACTCTCCTCTATTCCCCACAAGTGACCCGCAACTAACAGCTATTTCCCCCTCTCTCTTATCACCCATCCCCCCCAATGAATATTTTAGGAGAACACAGCCAGCACAAGGTATAAACCACCTCGATGCTCAGGGCGCTAGAGGGAGGCCCCAAATGCAAAACTTAAAAATATGAAAACCTCTGTCATTTTTGTCGGAGAGTCAGGATTACTGTGATCATGTTAAGGTTTGAAATATTAATATAATATAATTAAGTAATATAATTTACTTTAGGAGCACCATATTGATATTGTTTCAACAATGTGCCAAATTCATTATTTTCTTTCTCTCAGAAGATGTTTAAAACGGTTGTTGTACATACTCATACATTGAAAAGATAATTGTAGAACCTATAACTTGACTTCAGCCCACCCACATCAGAAAAGCAGACATTTTGGTTGTCTGTTCGAGCAGCCATTATGATGTTTATTGTTAGACGGCGACCTCTAGTGGCTGTCGTGGTTAAATAAGGAGCAAAGGAGGAGGTCAGGTGACGAAAGATGAAGTGTGACAGTCCGCATGAAGAGGAGGGTGGGGTGGATAGATGGGTGGAACGCAACCAGACTCAGTTTTGGTGCCTAAACCTAACCAAACAGCGAAAAAAAGTTCAAATATTATAGTGTCATATGTGAACTGTTTTTTTGAAGTCTACATTGACATTGCATATGTATTATTACTACATTGACTGTGGATCCCAATACTGATGTTACAGGGTCAGATGGAGCGTCATAGTTTGAAGCTCAAAGCCACTGACGAAACTAGTATTTGATTTGGGAGTGAGAACGTGTTGGCCGTTGGCAGTCAACCATTTAGTAGTTTACGTACAAGGACTTCTGATCTACTATTGGGTATTTCAATTATTCCTCAAATTAAATGAGACCAACTGACTTCTAAAATCACCGATCTGTGCAACGTCATGGTGTCACCAACACCTTTCTCACCTACCAGTGATGAACGCAGGACTCGTTTATAATTTACATGTGTTCGTAATGAATCCTGTCCATCGCCAAGATAGATTTCAGGGAATGTGTGGCGGAGCCTTCAATCTTTAGTAGAGGGACGTGCAAAGAAAACAAGCTAAATTAACAATTAAAACAGTTTGCAGACATAAACTAAATCACACAAAGAGTCTATTGATTTTGTCTGTGAGTAAACTCCACACCAGACATCTGGACAGCAGGGAGAATGTGGTGCAGAAAGCTTAAGCAATGTTTTCGTTGGGCCTCAGCCTGTAAAGAAACATCTAACAAACCCTCGCAGACTCATAATGTAGCTGATGGGGTCCGGAGGGAAGTGTTGTTTGTCAGAGATGATAAGAAAACAGGTTGTGTTTCATCCTTAAATTGAATCTAAATAGAGTTTGATACAACACTCGGCATGTCTCAGCGTAGCAGTGGAGGTGCAAATGGATGTATTCACAGTAGCCGGCGTCGGTGCATTTGCACAAGTTACTGCAAGTCATTTTACAGTCAGCCAATTACTGATGTAAGGCAGCTATCCTGTTGCTTTTATGTCATCTTGTTTCGGAGGGAGAAGTTGAAAATCTGTGCAGAATACACAGACTGCACGCAGAACTCTAGCTACATTAATAGGCAATGGGTTTTTTTTTCTTTCTTTGCTGTCAGAGCTACATATGCAAATGTGACAGCAATGTACCAACTGGTCATGAAGAGCAGTGGGAGAGCTCTACGCATTAGTCATCCCCGCAGAATGAACCGCACTGACAGAACCACTAATTAATGGTTAAAAAAAGATTCAAGAGTGATTTCCATCCAGCTCTCCTCCACCTAATCAGTTTATAATAGCATTTTCGTCCTCCGGGATGATAATGTCTCCTCTCAGATGTCTGCTTGCTCTGTCATTAAGCCCTTGCAGGAGTTGAAGTGGATTTGTCTGGAGGTGTTTTGTGGAAATGTGTGCTTTTACTGCGACGGGCCATAGTAAATAAGACAGAAAATAGAGGGTGTGATCGGGAAAAAAGTTGAGATTAAATACTTAGTCAGCACACAAGGGTAACTTCTGTCTGACACTTATTTGGATACTGACTTTATGCCAAAACATTTGTTCACACTGGAATTAGTCATGGATTTAATGTCTCCAGCTTTTGAGGCCACTTTCAGTATTTCAAGCTCAGTTATCCCGAGGAAACAAGTGCACCTTATTGACACACACAAGGCCAACAGTCAGTGGCAGTCCAGGAAGGAGGGTGCCCTACAGTATATGCAGCTGGAGAGACAGTAAGGGTGGGAATCAGGGAAGCAGATTGGAGCGTAGCGCCTCTGATTTTATGCAGAAGATCAGAGATTGCAATTTAATGTTAACCAAGTATTGAAGTTGCTAATTTAGAGTTCAGTGCATGTGGGAGCAAATATCTAAAACCCAGTCTTCAACCTAAACCTAGTATGCTAAATCTGAGTCAGAACATCGTTCTGTATGAATTGTGATGCATTCACTTACTGACTCGTGCCGAGGTGCATTTGAACAGAATGTGACACAATAGTCAAAAAAAAAAAAACGTGAATAAAAAAACGTGCACGGAACGTGCACAGAGATTTTGAGAAGCTGTTGCTCTAACCTGAAAATTGATTACCCTAACCCTAAACATGCTGCCAATAGGCTAGCCAGCTAGATAGCTTGCTAAGTGCCTGTAAAAGAGACTAGCTGTACACTGTTCAGATGCATATGTGGAGAATGTTATTCACATGGTATCCCATAGCATATAAAAATCAGAATATGCATGCGCATCCAAACCAAAAAAGAGCAGGTGCTGAGTCAAAGGAGTGGCCCGCACACTGCAGGGGTCCGATATTCACTAATTTAATGCACCAGAGTAACACTGCTGTTCAACAGACATCAGTCTGATGGCTTTGGTGCATTAAATAAGTTAAATTGGAGCCCTGCAGTTTGGTCTCTTTGCTTCGTCCCATCGCTTATACCACAACTTGAAAGGGCCCATACAGTAGCTAGTTTGGATGCTACAGTGTCACATGACAGAGGGCATAGGGCGTCACTCTGGCAGCGATTTAATTTGGTCAAACTTGAGCAAGTATGTACCAGTACTATTTATGCAGCTACAGCAGCCAAAACAAATCCTTATTTTCCTCTTTTTGAGGCGCAGCTAAGCCAAAGAGGACTGTTGCCTGGACAGCTTGAGCCACACCTTGTTCTCGTTGTTGCCAGTGACCTTGAATCTCTGACCTGAACTAAATAATTCGATTCAGAGAAATGATTTGTAGTTTCAACACATTCTCACCTCCACCTCATCAAATATGGCATGCTGTAGCCTTGAGCTTCACACTATGATGCTCTACTTACACTTTTAGTGTCAGTTTTGCAGGTTTAGGGTTATCAAAAATATGTAATATGCACCATACAGTTAGACTTTCAAAATAAAGCTTGCTGACAAGCTGTTCACATATTATGATGACTTCTGGACTGTTAAAAATGTTGTCAAAAGGTTGCAGTTTGGTTAGGTGTAAACAAAAAAGTGATTGGTTAGGTTTAGGAAAATATCCTGCTTTGTGTTAATATAACGGTCCGTCACGTCACTTATATTACATCATTTAGGCAAGTTAACTTTGGAAACAAATCTTAAAAAAGAAATCAGTGTAGACACTTGGTCACACAAAGGACACAAGCTTGGCCTCCTGGGGGAAAGTCCCACCCAACTGCTCTCTGACTTGGACTTTCCTAGGTCTTCATACTACGACAATACAGGGGAGCTTGTAACGGTTGCAATATAGAACAGATGAATCTAAAAGTTGACGCCAAACTGCTAGTGACTTTGAAAGGTTGAATTTATTGATCACAAGATGGTTTTGCTGGTAGGAAGAGACGGTGAGCTCAAGCGCAGGCCGGTGGCTCCCAGTGTGGTTCAGGTGGAGACTCACGGTTACGCTGGCGACAATAATCTGGCACCGTGCAGAGGGAAGCCACACCCAGCCTCACCAAGCAACTTGAAACAAAAAGCACAGAGAACAGACCACAAACAGGCCACCACAAAGTCCAAATCATAACAGAGCTTTCACAAATGATGCTAGAGGGGTACCTATATTGTCAGACTTAGAGGCATAGGGCCACTGAGCAGATGAACGGGTTGGAAATGTACACGACTAACATTAATCTCCTCCCTCCCCTCACAGTCAAACAGGAGTCAGTTTCTTTAGCTTCTGTGATGTGATGTATTTCTGTGAAATACAATCAAATCAAATCAAATCTGCTCAGACCACTAGGAAGTTGATGTTTTACCAACATACAGAGGTCTGAGTTGTAGATGACTGTTGACCTCCACCCACACTCACCCTACCCTCATGTGTTGAATCGGAAGGTGGAGGGGAAAAAAAGTGGCCCTCAAGCTTACACACACTGCACGGACTAGAGAGCGAGAGTCATATAATATAGACGTTTTCTGGCAACAGGTATCGATATTTCCTCTGTCTCGTCAGTACTTCAGAACAAGGTTTTCATTTTGGGAATTCACAAAAAAAAGAAATTTAATAAAATAAGACTTTGTAAATGTATGCGACACAATCCCCAGAAATTGCATAAGTCAGTGATGCAATACATCTCTTCTGAAATCCAATAGTTGCTTTTCCTCACCGTCTTGAAATTGTATTATTACAGAATATGAATTAATAATGTTTGTGCAAAATGTGTCTATAAATTGTTAACACGCACTCGGTTTCTGACTGAGGCGGGATGAAAAACCTGTTTTTTTCGCTCCTTGTCTTCTCTTACGGGGGAAACGAGTCATGTCTCACAGCTGATGAATGAAATGGAGAGCTGATAACATCCCACAGCGAAAATCTCGGTTTCCTGCTATTTTAGTCTAATCCCCGATTTACTCCGGACGAGCGTTAGTTTACCCTAAAAATAGCAAAGATTAAAGGCATGAGCGTGATTTTTTATTTTTTTTTCAAAGTTGAAAGAGTTTGCCCATAGGTCAGGAGAAGTGTCAGCCATAATTGGCAAATAAATGGGAAATATGTAAATTAGACAGGATTCAGAGCAGAGTGGATACTTTTTGGGGGCACAGCTTGTTTTCTTTTTTAAAGGATATTGGTGCACCAAGACTAATATAAGTGTCACGTTGAGATATTTATAATAGAATTACTGGATGAGAAATGCACATACAGTATAAGTAATTACAGTATACAGAAAATACAGCATTGGCTTTATAATGCCAGTGTTTAAATTGATGTATTCCGTGCACATGAAAAGAATAGATTGAGGAAGCAGCTGTTGCCGGGGTGACGCCGAGTTCATTCGTACCTTTGCTATGGTAATGAAGTCACCACGGCACTTGATATTTGTTTCCCCAGCCTCATTTAAAAAAAAAAAAAAAGGTGTCTGAGCAGTTACTTGTTTATCACAATAGCAATTCAATTGAGAGTTTGTCATAGCCCGTTGCACTGACACTGTTTATTTGAATAAACAAAAATAAATCACCCCCTCTCTCTTGCACGGAGAGAATGCAATAATCATGCACTGTAAGTGAAAGGCTTAGCCGACTCCAGGGCGAAGCGTCGACTGTTAAGCATGACGATAAGCTAATTTGAGGCCCGGCTGCGACGTCTTTTTCAGCCTTATGTCTTATTGATTGTTGCTTTTGGTGGATCCATGAGGCTCACAAAGACAAATGTTTCCCAGTTGGCTGTCTGATCGCCCTCAACAGCAGCAGATTTGTCTTTATGAGAGGCGAACAGGATTATGATGTATGTCATCAATGGTCTATATTGATAAAGCGCGCACGTAATCTGTAAACCCAATAATCAATCCAGCCACAGCCATTGGTCAAAACTGTCACTGAGTCATATTTGTACCTGGTAGGAATGACTTTTAATTATTCAGTCATCTATAAGGCTTTCATTTAAGTTAAATAAAGAATTGATTAAATGTTTCATATAACACCATAGTGTAGTTTTAAACAAGATGTAAGGACATTTCAAGTGTATCCTCTACTAGGAAGTGAACCCTAACTGGTGTTAATGTATAGCACAGTGTAACAGCTGTACATATATGTATTGATCTGTTGTATAATTACAGACATGAACCAATCAATACAGTGTATTATAAACCACATATTGTATACACATGTAAATCACGCATAGACTGGTTAATCAATGTGTTCAAAACTAGTGAAGACATGTTGAGCCTTAAGGTTTCATTATTGACCTTGGAATTGGATGTTTTGTCCGTTCTTTCACTTGTTTCAGCCGTATCTTTTGGATTAGATGGCGTTTGCTTAGCTTTCTTGCAGCGTGAAGAAAAAGAATCCATAAATAAATAAATACCTCATTAATAAATATACTGTTTATGTGTCATATTCAAATTGCTTTATATTTTGAATAATTTATTCACTGTTATTCATTGAAAAGTAGTTGCTGACTTACTTACATATTATTTACAACAAAACACTAAATAATGCTCTTGTATATGCTAAGTACTACATTATAGTGTGTTACAGCTATGGGAGTTAAAATGAAGTTTTCCAGTCAGTCCAAGGTCACTTTGAAGCTCAAACTGTGTCAATATCACAGCTGATATGCCCGTAACCTTTTATTTGACATGCCACAGCCTTGTAGTTTGAGGCTTTCGGTGTCGCAGTGCCCGGTCTCTGCAAGTTCTGCCAAGTCTCGTCTTGTTGTTGCCACCGTTTAACTGCAGGAAAGGGGGGTTAGCCCCCCCCCACGACCCTGTCCTGTAGGGCATCCTGTTGGATTTAAATGATGCAAAATGTGGGAAATAAAAAGTTCTATAGAACTACATCTTCAAAATAAAAAGATATCGGAGCAGGATGCTGGCAAGAGTGCTCGAATAATGAATGTATCTGCGGAGGTAGACAGTGCAAAAAATGATTGGTATTCAAAATTGTAAATTAATGGACAAAGTTCAATTTCGTTCAGGGACAACAGATGCAAATTAACTCCAAGCTAGCTCCAGTGAAATTACTTTTAATTTTGTGCTGTCCCTGTAAATATGGACAATAAAAAACAAAAAAAAATACATTTAAAATACAGAAGGGGTTCTCATATTTTCATGTTGTCTCTATCAGTCCAGCTTAGTCCTTACACTGTATGAAGGAGACAGTAGATACAAGTATGGTAAAAGTACAAATGACAAAAGAAACCACTGAGCATGACTAGGATTTGAACAACTGTTGAAATGCTACAGAGAGGAACCGAGCCCTGGCACATGGAGGTAGCAGCGCGGTTTAATGTTGGGGAAGTTATCGGGTAATAAAATTAACAATTTGAATGAAGGTCTGGCTATAATACACAGCAAAGTTGGCAAGTTAATTTCTGCTTTATGTGTTTTAGGAGTGTTTTGCAGCCACGATGAGTCCTGTGCGATAAGATAAAGCCAAGAAGAGTAGAGAGACGGTCAAAATGTTTTTAGTCGAGTATCAAATATCTTTGTTGGTTTAAAGCTCAGTCTGATCAGTGGTTATTTTGCCCTCTCAATCAAAATAAATGGGACATGAGAAAAATCCTCAAATCTTCCAGTGCACCTTCTGTGTATGTGAACAACGTGTAGCATATATTTTGGACGTGTTAGTTCAACTTCATGAAAATCAAACAGTGTCTTTACCAAGATTTAAGAAGAATCGGTTTTGTTTTGTGTCAGGTAGAAACAAAATTGGAGCAGTTATGGAGATGGAAAGTCAACAATCATGACAGTGTGTGCATGTCAGAGAGGAAATTCCAATTTCATCATCCTTGCATTTTCCTATAAGAGGCAGAGACGGGCTGAGCGGCTGAGGGCATCAGTCAGAGTTCATGGAGACTGCAGGACAGCACTGCCTGATCCATCACAGCGGACTCCCTCCTCTGGCCCTGCATGCTGAGCAGCCACCAGGCGACCTCTGACCCCTGGCTAGTCACAGGGTTTTGATCCTACCGTCAGCCAGCGGCAGCACAGCTGTAGCGGCAGAGGGAGGCGTCCTCGGGCCCCAATTAGGCTCTCGAGTCCCAGCCGGCCCGCCGAGGCAGCCCTCCTCCAGGGAGCCGGGCCCTGACACTGATGTGGCTGTACAGCAGCTGAAGGGGAGGGCAGCGGGAGGTGCTACCTTTGAGGCAATGCCAATAAGTGGTTTAAAAATGTATGGCACCCCTGTCAAACTTTCTTCATTTCACGCTGCCATGGCAACCGACTTGCGCTTGTGGCGTGGTTGGCGGGAAGAAAAAAGGAGGGTCACATTTGTTCTCCCTGCCTTGCTTTTACTTGCACACACAC
>OMLP01008777.1:34558-52058 GCA_900302685.1 Spondyliosoma cantharus | reverse complement strand
TGCCACAGGAAGGGAACAGCAATTAATTTGACTGACATCATTCAGAGTGATGGCTGAGGTGGCGACAAGACAGGGTGTGTGTGCATGTGTGCATGTGTGCCGTGCAGCGCAACTATCACCTGCTTCGCCATTCAAACCAGAGTCCCTGCAATGTGGACCGCACGCTGCAAAACTCAGAGAATTTGTTTCCTGTTGTTTATTTTTTTGTTCCGGTGAGGTTCTCAAAGCGATACTGTCCTTTTAGATTGGCACGTCGGAGGGAGCGATGTTAGACGTGGCAGCTTCAGATGATGCTAATGACTGGCCCTGGGGAAATGATTTACTGAGACAGGGAGAGAGAAAGGAGGAAAGGGGCAAGGAGAGAGAACGCTCTTATGTAAGTATCAAGCAACATAAAAAAAAAAAAAAAAGGCTGAAAGGATGCTCTGTAAATATCACATAGCCCACAAGTATCACCAAAGTCAGAGCGCTGTCACACCCATAATGAAGCATCATGCTGTTTGCTTATAGACAGGGAACACCTGGCTAATGTGGAGGTGGATATTTAATGCTGTAAATGATTTCCCCGCCACCCTTTCTCTTCTCTTGGGGAATTAAAAGGCAATTAAACAGTTTGCAATTATCTGTATTACTCTCCATTAAATATGTATTATTCGCAACTGGCAGAGCTATCATAATTGCGCTCGAGTCTAATGCATTTTTAATACCTCAAATGACACCAAGATAAGCATAATTGAGAGCGAGCTAGTTGGTGGCTTCAGCCAGAGTGCGTCAATGCAGCTATGCTGACAGAAGGGAATGCACTCTGCATGTTGCGTGTCTGCTCTCCCTGGTGAGGTTAATAGTTGCTCTGTATTCATTTTCAAACTGATAGATGAGGGAGAGACCGACACACATCAGGCCACCGCTGCAACATCTGGGGGAATTTGTTCTGTTCAGAAAGCAAAGAGGCTATTTTTGTAACCCGTGGAATAAATGTAAAAATCATATAAACAAGTCTGATCTCAGCAATGGGGTACTTCGTCCAGAGCATTCAAAAATAGATACATGAGATCACCCTGCATATCTTTTGACCTTTAATGTTCATCCTTTGCAGCAAGCCCCTACATTCCTATTCCTAGTTTTACTCTTGCTCTTGATTTCTCTTTCTTATCACACCCCTCCGCTCTCTATCTCCACCCCTCGCCCTGTTTACTGTTTGTGCTGCGGGCCGCTGGCACTGCCGTGTTGCCATTCGTCACTCCAACTGGCTCCAGTGGAGAGGACAGGCCCTCTGACCCCACCACTGGGAAAGGAGCAAGGGAATGAGAGGAAGGGAGGATCACAGAAGAGAGAGATGAGAGCAGAGAAATATAATTATAACAGAGGATACAGGGGGAGGGCTCAACAATCGTGGGATTTCCTGGCTTTTAGTGCTTTTTCTATTGGTCAAAATATGAATTGCAATATCAAGATAAATTGAAGCTTAAAGGGAATACCTATATAATGTGATTATGATGTTGTTGAGCCACCTCAAGCCACATGAAAAGCTTCACTTGAGGTAAATATTTGGTGTCTACAAAAATTCTTGCATACTTGTTCACATATGTCATAGGGGAATTCTGTTATTTTTAAACCTGGGCCCTTTATTTAAATGTTCGGATGTGTAAATGAGTGATACTGACCAAACATTTTGGAATTAGTCCAGCAGGTCGCCTCAGCTGGCAGCCGTGACATGGCTGCAACATAATCCTTTGGGGCAACTCTGAGCGTCAAATGTCCACTAAAAGCGCTTGTTTTTGCCAGACAGGCTGAGGTTGTCAGAGAGACAGACCATTTTCTCGGGACAGGTAGCTTTTTTGAGTGTAATTTTATTTGCCAAATAAGAGAAGAAGAAAAAAACATAGTAAACAGTTAAAGATTAAATTGATTGCTAACTTTTAAAAAAAAAAAAATATTTCGATAAACATTGCCATAATATCGTTATTATAAATTTGTTTGGCCACGATAATCATGTCGTGAAAATCTGTTATCATGACAGCCCTAGACGAGCTACTGGACAGATTCCAAAACTTTTGATAAGTAAGACTCATTAAATACCCAAACATGTAAATGTAGGGCCCAGGTTTAATCCCCCCGTTTTTGTTCTAGCAGCTGTGATGGCCAGATCATCTGATTCACACCATTTTCATCAAACCATTCAGTGACCCTTCGTGTTCTGTGTGGATGCATCTGCATTCATTATGTTGCTTCGCCTGTTTAATTAGGTTTGTCCCTAATTTGGTGCCCATCTGTAAGTGGCAGAAAGTGAGAGTGACTGAGAGCAAGAAATGATGCTGTTGCCCACACAGTCGAAGTAAAGGAAAACATCCTCAGCGATCCACTTATCTCACTACATGTTTCACATCTGGTTTTTACTTTCAAATTAAAACTACCCCTTCATCTGTTTGTTGTCTCGCCTTTTCTCAAACTACTTGTATTGAATCCTAAATCATCCAGACAAAATTTTAGAGAATATAATCCCTCATCATAAACCAATACAGTTTGCAGTGTCATACAGTGTCATAGAGTGACCTCTACTGGAGATGAGCCGAAAATGGAGATGAGTTGACCTGGGTCATTGCTAAATTCAGCTCAATCAAATCCTCTTGAGAAATAAAGACAGATTTGATGTATTGGCCGCATAATTGCTCCTATCGGCCTCATCTCTGACCAATCGCAGATTGACACCGAGGCAAAATAGAAATCATCACTGAAGCATGTTAAATGGACACCGAATAAAGTCAGTCAAGGCATATCAAATTATACAATGAATAATACGCTGGGTGCAGATGAGGTTCGCTGATGAATATGGTTTTCAACATGAGTCGATTCAAGCCACAGTCCAGAGCTTAGCTGGAGAGAGGTGCTGTCTGGCAGCAACAGCTCTGAGGAGAGCATGCTATTAATGATGCCAATGTTAATACTCGTGCTGGTAGGAACGCCCATGGGTAAACTGTGACGATGCGAATGCTAATCAGCTAGCTTGTGGGGGAGAGCAGATGTGTGTTATCTCTTTAAAACCACAACATCAGCAGCAGCAGGGACTGACAGAAACTGACACCTATGCAGGGAAACTGTGAGATAGTTGGATAGTTGTCCCTTCCACCCGTGCTAAAGAAAGGTGAAAGCTGATGTCCTGTCTGGCCTGAGTGTGTTAATAAACAGTGGATGTAGCTGATGCTGTACAATGCATGCTCTGACTCTTTGTAAAAACATGTTGACGTCCCCCAAGTCGTAAAAATGTGTTTTTCGTCTTGTTGTTAAAGTTGAATGTTTGAGCTTCACTGTGTAGAACGATGTATGTGCACAAGACTGTTTTCACAATCAGTGATCAAAGTGTAAATTTTTCTCTGCGCTCATTAAAAATCTGATTGACTAATGAGGTGGGCCTACGAGCATGATTTGTGACATCACAAATAGTTTGAAAGCCAACCCCAGGTCCAATGTTCAGCAGACACAAGTGTGATGTAGAAACTTGAAGCCTCCAGCCTCCAACACTGAGAATGGACTTTAAAGTAAAGCAAGAGACATCTTGTGTCAGCAGCGGAGAAAGAATGGATTCCCTTTATGATTTTCATGTGTTAATTATAAATATATTTATTTTTTCTGTAAAAACAATGTTAGAATAACATTAGAGAATTATTATATTAGCCTTAATATATGTGTGTAAATTGTAAGTTGTCACAGTTCTCTCTAGGAGACCTTTTGAAAAGGCCTTATTGAACGAAAATTACAAACAAAGCATGTCACATATAATGCTTCTTTGCTAGCGGCTGCTTGGGAAATACCATGCATCACCAGATGAGATAGACAGATTAGATGACTCACATGGCGGCAAGTAGTTATAATGTGTGGCTCTTGTGGTTTCAGTTTTCAGTGCTCACAGCCACATGAGGTGGTGAAGCAACTTCATAAAAATGTGTCAAGTTCTCCTCCTTCACTGTCTGAGCTATGATCTCTGACAAACATCTGGCAAATTGTTATCAGTTTGAAGCTATGATGACGGGAACAGAGCTGTGGCTCAAGTCCATTCCATGCATTCATTTTTCACACTTTTTTGAAATGCATGACATTGGATTTTTGCCGAAGCCTAGTGATTGGCGCTTTTTCTTCCTATTTGTCCTGAAAACGATTTGATGTTTTGGGGATTGAAAATCAACAAACACAGCGACATGTGATTGCTCCCATGATTCACATGCATTGCACAAACAGGAAGAACGAGGGGCTAATCCAGGCCTAGCCTTTAAGTGAATACAGTCATTTTATAACAGGGTCAAACATTAGGCTATTTTTTATTGCTCAGGCGTCATGTGACAGGTGGTTAAAAAAACCAAATAATATGTAATCTTACAGTGAATCACTGAGTAAAATATGTCAGGCAGGGACAGAACAACAGACCAGGCAGGGTAGGAGAATATAAAAGCCAGGCATTTTTTTTAGGTTCTGCTCTGTGCATCTGAAAAGGGGATTAACAGAGTGGGAGGGTAGTACAGCAGACCACTCAGCAACAGACTTGAGAAACAAGTGCCAAACACTTGAGTGATGGCACAGCGACAAGCTGAAAAAACATCCCCAACAGAGACACAGAAAGAGCAGGAAGGAGGAGAAAGGAGGCAGATAAGCCTTTAAGGACGGCGGGAGAGAAAACAGATCGCCTGAGAGTTCAGGAAGAAACTGTGACAAGGTGGATGATGAGAAAAATAACTTTAAAGCAGTTACTTCTCCTTGAACTAACTAAAACTTAATCTCAGAAAGACATTGAAACGTGTGTTGTTGTTTATTCGCATTTAGGAGAGGCGCTAGCTGCTTGTTAGCAATTGACATATTTTATACCATCAAAGAGTGTTTGGTTAGGAAGACTACAAACCCCCATGAAGAACTGCCAACTTACTGTTGTGGAGGGGTTTGTGAGTCCCCCCTTATGCCTGAGCTTCTCTGACTGATGGGGTAGGAACCGTAGCTGGTGCAGGAGGTAGAGCGGTGCAACTAGATATAGTTGGACTCACCTCCACACGTCCTAGAATGGGGCCGGACTCTCTCCTTTGCTTGAGTTGCCCAGGGTGAGATGCCTGCCTGAACTGTTGTTGGCCACAACGAACACCACGTTCGAGCATAAGCCGGTACTTTGTACCAAGCGAAAGAGTTTACTTTTTCATGAGTGATTGGAAAGTGGAGCATGAGATGGACAGGTGGTTTGGTCAGGCATCTGCAGTGCTGTGGCCATTTCACCGGTTGGGGTGAGTCGGAAGGCAAATCTTTTGATTTACCACTCCATCTCCGTTCCAACCCCACATCTATTTTCATGTAGGTAGCGACTACAAGAACGAGATCATGGATACAAGTTGCCCAAATGAGTTTCCTCCATAGGGTGGGTGGGCTTAGCCCTAGAGATAGGGTGAGGAGCTTGGACATGCGGAGGGAGCTTGGAGTAGAGGGCATGTGCAACTGGGAAAAGACCACGGGGCAGACCCAGAACTCACTGCAGAGATTACATATCTTATCTTGCCTGGGATTTTTTTTTTTTTGGTATTATTGTATTCCATTTTTACCAAAAAATACTCCCAAATCCCAAACCATGGACCTTTTACAGGGGGAAAAACATCAATACAATGCTGCCTTAAAAATTGGTTAACAAATTGACAACACAGTTTTACAAACCCTACACAGCAGTTGACTATTTCTCAGATGTCAAAATGCCTTCATGCTTTGAATGATACAGTATCAACAAAGCATCAACAGCAGGGTTGCTTTCCTCTGCCATGCGTGAAACTGTGAAATGCAGTGTTTGTAATGACGAACAGATTCTTTCAACAAAAAAAGTAAAAATTAAACGTAGAGAAGAGAAGGAGAGATTCATTCAATTCAAATTTCTGGTGGAGTGGAGATGTGAGTACAGAGTTTCATTTCACAAAATTATGTGTACGCCACCAACATGAGGGGCTTTTATTATCTAGTTTATTATCAAGTAGCTTGGTTCAAACAGATTCATTGCTGAAGCCAAAATAACTCATTATATGCAATGTATAAATCATTACACCAGTAACAATAATAATGAACGAGGAACAACACATGACCCAGTAGGGTCAGGACGACTCAGCTTCACCCAGAGGGTCCAGGAATAGAAACACCTCAAACATTCATTATTGCAGCAGGATGTGTCTGTGGCTTTGCATTTGTGCTGCTCTTTCAATTCCATAGGAGGGGAGCAGACAGCAGACAAAAGTTGGTCTATTTTAGGAAAGGGTCTTGTCAAAGAGGAGCACAGCGGGAGTCTCTTTTACCCTCTGGAGAGTTCAGATGGGACCACGCGAGCACGTGCTCTCAGGCACACACAGAACACATACGCACGCACACGCACACACACACACACACACACACACACACAAGAGAGACACAGCTGGGAGACTGTGGGAACAAGGACTCTGGCTCCTTCGTCTGGCTGCTGTCAGAGAACCAAAAACATTTTACCACCTCTGTTTCGGTCACATAACCGTTCGACTGAGCATCACAGTCCAACCATCTGAAAAAAATCAGGTCTTTTCTCTGACTGTCGGTGATATCATCGAGAGAGAAACTCATACAAGAGAGGACGGCTCACAGCTTTTCTGTGGTCTCTTTGTCTTTTATCAATAGATGAGTAGCAGAGCCTGTCACTCATATAACCATCTGTCCTCTACGCTTATACAGCAGCTACATAACTGGAAATAAAGCCATGAGTTGAAAAAAAACCCACAATTCTCCAGCTTACCAAATGCTACTGTAACCCGTGTAACCTATAGTAAGCCACTTTAGGGCTTACTGTGCATGAAATGATGTGATTTTACCCCCATAGGAAAGATGTCATCCACGCAGAGGTCAATGGTCGGGGTCGATCACTGAAGAGCCTTCCTATGGCCAGCAGGGACTCAGCGTGTTGCTCAGGGACAAACCAGCGGGTGGATACTTGTGGGTTTGAACCCAGACCCTTACCATCCTTCCACCACCCTGATGCCACATTTACTAGAGAGACAGCTCTAGTGTGTGTCAACAAGGACTGTGAAGGAAAGCTCATTGAGCAGCAGCCTGCTTGTTTGCTTTGACAGATTTCTCTTCAGCTGTGTCTTAATCTACCACAGACACATCAGTGTCTGAACACAGGCTAGCACAGTTCGTCCTATGATTAAAACACCATTCGTCGACTAATCCTGAGAGGTTATAGAGACTAATCGTTGCTCTATAAAATCTAACATAGATCAAGAATGTGTCGAAAAGAAAAGGCAAAAAACAAATCAATATAAGGAAATGAAGGAAACCAAGGAAAGAAAATAAATGAAAAAAATAAAAAAGCCTTTTTTGTAGAAATCCTTTTAAAAAGTATTTGAATTATTTAGCTACTCCAATAAAGGCTTTTAGTTCCTCATTACATTTTCTTATATTTGGAGTAAGTGGATTACCATCTTGTTCAAAGCAATTGGAAGACGTCCCTACGAGCTTCATCTCAGGTTCTTTTGCTTCTATTTACACTTTAAATATGTACTGCTTGGTATAGCTGTTATTTAATTACCTAATACACATAAATCATCATGTTATCTATAAGAAAAAACAATGTAGAGTCCAGAGTCATGCACTGAGCGACTGAACTAAAGCTTCATGGCAAAGCATCCAATAACTGTGGAGACATTTTACTCAGTCAGAGGATTCCCAACATTGACTGGTAGCCACGAATGTCTGTATACAAATATATTAACTTAGTGTACCATATTGTATCATAGTGATCACTGATGAACAAAAAACAACTGTTTGTTTCTCATAATAATGTATTGATTATCTCATTGTCTCGAGACAACAAGGCTTGATTTTTCAAGAAAATTTGATAAAATAACCCGTTTACATGAGAAGAACAATCTTTGTTATCACGAGTTACACAATTATTAAGTTCTCGTCAATATGGTATAAAAATAATTAATTGTGACTACAGCCATTCTCAGCTTGCATATTTTTGGCCAATACATCCAGTAGATATTTTGCAGAATAAACGAAAACTTTAACCTGTTCTTAGCAATTGATTATTAGTCAGTGGGGAGAATCCATCCAATAGTTGTTGAGCTATTTAAACCAACCAGTGGACATTGAAGAGCCACTCGCATGGCTAACATAATTTTCAACCAGGGCCACTGACAGTCTTGTAGGTGGCCAGGAAAAGAGGCTGTGGCCCTGCATTCAACTATAGCCTGACTATTTAAACAAAGCCTTCAGAGGGTTTACATCAACATTGGGGAGACAGAGTGCAGGAGAGGAAGTGGACATGAATGGTTTTTCTGAGGACCACGTTAATCTTCTTTAATAGGCCCATCTGGAAGTCTGCTCCCCTGCTTAGTTCATCTTCTGTTTATCAATAATTCAATATGTGGCCAGACAGGGGGCCAAGCTTGCTTTGCTGAATTATACGCTTTTACAACACCGCCCTGGGCATATTAAATAGTATTAAATCTGGTACAGGTGTATGTGTTTTAATGTGAATGAATGTGAATGGAAAAATTATGCACAAGCCTCTTACTGTCTTTTCATGTTTAATTATGGACACATGGGCCAAAGTACTTATTCATGGATTCTGGAATGCTGGATTCTGAGATATGTTAACCTCAAATACAAGAATGTCAGATAACAGTAGCCAACTTATCTTGATTTCTTTCATCCACCACAGAAAAGATAAATATCTTCTCGGATTAACTTGGTGAAGTATGCAACTTTAGAAGAGATGCCATCAAATTTCTTCGACACTGTCTCAAAAAATGGAAATATCACTTTAACAGCGCCTCTGCAGAGTTACATCACAGTTCCTTTTTCCCATATTTACCATAACTCAGATTTCAGTATTTAGAACATCTGTGGAATTTAATCCCCATCCTATGTGTCTGTTTGAATTACTATTTGAGCAGATCTGGGTGCATATCTCCTGACAGCGAGTGTTATTAAGTTACAAGAAAGTGTTGGAGGGCTAGGTCTCCTTCAGTACAAAAGAGGCCATAGGGGAGATTGATGACTCATAGGATCTCAGGAGATAGAGCGGACGCACAGATCTGTGAGGAAACACGGACAATGGTGAGGGCTACAGATGGCACCGCTCTGAAAAGGCTTGAACAGGGAGGTAAAAAAACCTCCCATGGGGCAATGTATGGATGTCACTGCAAGGCGCTGATTCAGCTGACATTGGTGAATTCTAGCTCAAGAGTCACTTTAGAACAAAACAAATGTCTAATCTTAGAGGATCTTTGTAATCTTTGGTTTAAACAAATCTGTAGAAAAGAGGACAGTATGTACCGACTGTAGAGTACTGTAAACAATAACTAATGTAAGTTCATGCTGTTCTTTAGTCTCAGAGGTCAGCAGCAGTGTGGATCCCAGATGTGTTCGTGTTCATCTCAGGCTTTCAAACAATCCTGTCAGTGCACACAAATACTGGGCTGCTGCTTCGTAGGGGGGAGAACAGTTATCCTACAATAACAGCCTGGGATATAAAAAGAATCCACAGGGGTTAGAGAGAAAGAAACACAAGGTGAAAGTGAGCAGAAAAGAAATGCATGTCTATTTCAAGCTTCAAACCTCAGAACAAATACAAATTAATATCCTGGAGTCAATTGCTCTCATATCTGTGATGACTTCTTCCCCTTGTTGCTATCAGTGCCCCAGATCTACAAAAAAAACCTAGCTATAACTAGAGAGAAAGCTTTCTGTCTCAGAAGCTAAAAGCCAAAGCTTTCAGGTGTCTTTATGTTTAAATGGGTCATGTTGTTTGGCTGACCCGATTTATGGGAATGTCTCTTGAAAACCAGTCAAGAGAACGAAACAAAAGACAGAAACTGCTAGAGGTGAGATTCCTCAAAGCCTGCCTGTGTGTGTGTGTGTGTGTGTGTGTGTGTGTTTGAGCATGCTTGTTTCAGTACAGATCAAGTTCTCCCAGTGGGGAATCTGTCAACTTGTTACTGTAAGAAAGCCCAGTGACATGGTTTCTGCAGGTCGCCCTTGTCTTTCTTTATAATCAGCACACAACAGAACAGTGATAAAGGTTGACCAACCCAATCACCAGAATAAATGTTGGCAATGTACATTTCAGCAAACCTCAGATATGATAAACGTTACGCTGCTTTATTTTCTTTTTTTTTTTAATCTTATGTTTCGACAACACTGTGCTTATGGTCTGGTTAAGTTTAGGCACAAAAAACACCTGGTTCTGTTGCCAAAAATATGGCTGGAAATTGTCCCAACGTCTCGGAAAGAAACATCCAGTGGTTTAACGTTTACAACTGTAGAAACACTCACCCACCAACATCCATTCAGCCTGACATGAACGTCAGTTCATATACATGTAATGTCAACGTGATATGAAACATATTGTATGAAACCAACACAGCATAATGTCAAAATGAGCTGATTGGTCGATTGCCAGTGAAATACAGTATATCACCGTTCCCTAAACATGACTACTGCAGCGCAACAGCAACAGGTGCACCGGACCTGTTGCTGTTGTTGCATCGTGGTCTGAATTAAATCACTACGTTGCTTCTGTAACTTGAGTTGCAAACAATGTTAATTTATGTTACATTATGTTGTCATTAAGTTAAAAGTGCTGTCCATGTCCAGTTTCACACTAGACATGGACAGCGCTTTCCTGAATGAAAGTTCTGTGTTTGCTTAACCTGACCTTCAATCCTCGTCTTCTTAGGTATACAGACTTGTGCTCTTTATATTACTTCTCCTCACTTCCTCCTTTGCAGCTGGAGTAACTGGAGGTCGCCACAAAACCAGAAATGTACATATGGGTGGTAATGAGCTACATGGTTGTTTTCTGATGAGGATGTGCTATTTGAAATGTGCAAATTTTGAACATTTTTACAGACATGTAACATTTTATTGTGGGGAATGGGCGGCGTTTGACTGGGTGCCTCATCATATTATGATTGTCAACCTTTCATCCAACATGGAATATAATAAGTGCAACTGAAACAGAAAAGCAGAGGAAAAAAAGGCTTTCAGCAGCAAAGATGGAGTATAGAGAAGGGATTGTTTGTAGCAAACACACCTGTTCCACAGCTTTGAAGAGGAGATGAAAGCTTGTCCTCTAATTACAGCACTTCGAACAACACAAATATCAACGCTTTTATTCTTCTGGCCTGTGAGGTCAGTGGAGTGACAAACAAAATCTACTCTCACTCTCCCCCTCTTTTACTTGTCGTGTCTAACATCACTGCCACCCTTGCGAGAGGCGATCCTCAAAATTGTGTTTTTCCTCTGTGCGATGAAGCGCGTACTGTATCTCAGCTTTGCTCCTGCGTGCAGTTAGTTGGTGAAATGTTCCTCTGAATCTCAGTTTTGCCTAACAGGCTGGGACAGGAGAGGAGAGAGGGCAGCAAGAAATTCCCAACTGGCTCCTCTTTTGCTTTAAACACAGCGCCTCTGACTGCCTTGTTTTTGCCTGAAACACATTTTAACGCATTCACTGGATTCATAAACTGCGTGCAGTTGTGTCTAATGAAATGCCAGTTTGATAGAGGTAATTAGAGCGCTGCATGTTATTGTCAATGTCTGCATACATCACAACAAGGAGAGGAGAAGAGAGTGGAGGAGGGCTGCACAATATTTCACTGCACTTATTTTCAATCAGATTCAGTCTTATTTTCAATCTGAGCAGGAGTGATGCAACACTGCTTTGCAATGATGCATGTATAAGGACCCAAATGCTTCTGTCCCACGCAACACTGAACCCTAGAAATCCCCAATCCTCAAACTCGTGCCATTTGCCACTGGCACAATGGAACAGGACATAAGAGTTTCATCTTTTATTCACAGGGACACTCATGAGGAATTCAACAGACATTATCTAAGAGCCTGTAAGTTGCAAGTTAGATAACATGTAAATCTCTATCCAAGACGATTTGTTGTTACCTAAAGTGTTCACTAATGTCGTTTAAATGCCAAGAATAAGTTTATTAATATGAGAGCAGTCAGGACTGTACATGGCCAGAGAGCAGCAACAGATGGGAAGCTGCTACACCTAGTGGATTTACTACAGAACAACAAGACCTAATTAAGCTCATCTTATTTTGGTAAAAGACAGAAACTTGATTTAAAATAGCGTACGGATGCATTTTCCAGTTTGGTAAGGAAAACGGGTGCAAAAATATGTCCTCTTTTTATATTTTGGGACTGAAAGTGGCAAACGCACTGCTTTTATATCTCGCAGCTGAAGCTACAGGTCCTATCAGACCTCTTGAGATACAACAAAGTATTAAAAGACAGGAGCGGCCAGGGCTAGCTGGTTTATCACAATGTATTGATGACAGGCCTTAGCTGCAGGTGTGAGACATGTGAGAATAGAGCACTTCCTAAAGTGAAAACAATGCAAGAAATGGGGAACAAAATCGCCACTCCTCCAAAAATGTATTCTGTGGTTCAGCCAAAGTTCCAGTCATTTTAGTATGATTTTTCCTCTTTAAGTTAATTGAGCAAGAAATCACTGTCAGGCAAACACAAAAAGAAAATGTATTCCTAAAAGAACTTGATTTATCTAGTTTAGTTTGCTCAAGACTCATTATCATCAGTTGAACTTCAGAGAGCTTCTTTTTTGCACAGAACGAGAACTGTGAACCATCATCTCCTACACTGGAATCAAGTTAAGAGGGAACGTATCCTTTAAGTCTCTATGAGCCCCTTTGCACCCTTATCTGAGGATATAAAGCTTAAACAGCTCGGACCCCCGTTGACTATTCTGCCTGTGAAACACAGATTAGCCCAGCTAGTATTTAAATGGCTTCTCAAAGCACATTAACATAAAAAACAGAATTCTTTGTCAAATGTGCACATCTATGTTCTTCTGATTTCAGTTCCTTTCCTGTGTTTTTATACATTTGTGAATCTTATTATAAAACCTCTCTTTTTCGCTATCAGGGGGTCAGCTGCTCCACTTTGGGCAGTGACCGCTTTGTCCATGAAGATTTCACATGTGAAACTGGAGGCTGGGGTTACTGGGCAATCAAAGCCAATAAAGACCTCACTATCAGCCAAATGCTGAGTTAATTTCAAAATGGAGTGGAGCAAATGGACTGTGAAATATGTGCTAATGGTAACAAGCTCTCCCCATGTTTATAGAAAGGGGGTAGAAAGAGAGGCCCTGTGCTGTTATCTCTGGGTCTACACATAATAATTTCAGAGTTTGGGAGTCAGGGACAAGGACAATTAAAGCAGGCACTGCACAGAGACGCACTGGTATCCAGAATAATGGTGTGTTACAAAGTTCACAGAGAAGAGTTCATCTAAAGTATATGGTTTAAAAATACACCTCACACCAACGAAATAAAGCTCAACCTCTGTGATATCCAAAAGTGATATGTAAACACATGTTTGCAATTTAGACATGTGATGTGCTATTTGCCGCAAACATTCATTTTGCAAACACAATTTCACATCTTTTAGAGGAAATCTGACTGAGTAAATACTCATTAAAGAGTACAACACCTCCAGTTGAACATCCACCCACACAATACATGCAGCAGATCTTGACCGGATTATTCCCCTTTATACATGTGAGGTGCTGACAGCCATACAGGACTATACCATGTTTTTAATCAACAGTGTAAAGCTCTAAAGCAGATTAATGTGCTAAAGAGTTCAGTGGTTCAACTAATATGTTTTGGTTCGCCGTGCACAGCTTCCTGACTTCACAGATTTCTTGATTAATGGATACAGAAACTTCAAAGCAAACTTCTAAAAAGGTACTAGAGATATCGTTTTAGCTGCATCGTTTTGGTCATTTTACTCAAAGCAAATAATGTTTTAGTGTCCAAAATCTGCATTGGAACATTTTTGTTTAAATCCAGCTCAAGAATAAAACCACAGCAACTCCCTCTACATGTAATACATGTTAAGTATAACAGATTGCAACACTGTCAATAGGCCAAAACAATTTACTAATAGTGTGTGGTGTGAACCCCTAATCTGCTTACATAATACAATACACTCTAAAGTTTTGCATACTTTTCAAAGAGCGAACAGTCTACACAGCAATGAGCAGAGAGGTCACTTCAGTCTGAGATGGAACGATTTTGTCATGAACCATGACTCAGTGTCTTTGCGTTGTGTCTTGAATTCCCACGCCCTCTTGTATCCTTTCAGTGTCCATCAGTGTTCTCTCCTCGGTGGTTCCCCCCTCGTTACCTCACCTGGCCTCCTCCTTCCTCACCTGTTCCTTGTCCCATCGTTAGTGTCTTGAATTTAAGCCTTTGTTCCCCATTCACCCCTTGTCCGTTCATTGCCTCCGTTTCTGTCTGCTTGATGTTCTCCCTGTGCCTCGTCTGTTTGGTATGTTTTGGATTTTTGCAACTTTACCTTTTGTTGAACTTTGTTTTAGCCTTAGCTGCTACCTTGTTTTTGCCCTTGTCATTTTTGGTTCTCGTTCATCTGTTTTTTGTATTTCTCAGCTTTGATTTAATAAAGCCCACCTTTTGTTTACCCCATTTCCTGCCTCCTGAGTTTAAACTGCATTTGGGTCCTCCCTTACAACCTCAAATCTTGATAGAAGGTCCGTTCATTCTGTCAAGAAAAGGCGAGCTTTATTAAATCAAAGCTGAGAAATGCAAAAACCATATGAACGAGAGAACCAAAAATGACATGGGCAAAAACATGGTAGCAACTAAGGCTAAAACAAAGTTCAGCAAAATGCAAAAATCCAAAACATACCAGACCGGAGACGAGGCACGAGGAGAACATCAGACAGAGGCAGTGAATGAGGAACAAAGGCTTAAATACAAGACACTAACGATGGGAGGAGGCCAGGTGAGGTAACGAGGGGGGGGAAGCACTGAGGAGAAAACACTGAAAACAAACAAACAAGAGGGCATGGGAATTCAAGACACAATGCAGAGACACCGAGTCATGGTCCATGACAGATTTTTTTTTATTTTTTTATCAAGACTCCTTTTCCCAGAATGCAATTTTGAAAGGTCATAATAGCAAAAGAACAAACTTTCAGCCAATGTCATGGCTAACCAGGATGCTCGATTAGAACAGAACCACCACTAATGTTGTTAGTAACACTTCTGCTATGACAAGTCGAAACGTCATGCTGTGAAAACATAAAGATTGAGGGAAATAAGTGATCCGTAACACAAAATATCAACAAAACAACTCTCTGGTGGAGCGATCAGTAATTTCAGAGGTGGGAAAGTCTCAACATCAGCCTGTGCTTGAGGACCATACAAAAAAAAGAACTCAAGCATGTCTACTGGCCACAGAGATGTGATCAAGGAGCTTTTCTGGCACCACTGCTCATCATAACCAGAGAGTATCTTGCTGGATGAGGAGGCAGCTGGAAGTCAATGACCATTAAAGGTTTGTTAACACTTGACAACTGCATTCGAGCAGGTTAGAGATAGCGGACTAGTATTCTGAGAACAAAACAGAGTCAATGAAAAGCTTTAATATAATGTTAAAAAACAAAATAAAATATCAATGTATAAAAATGTAGATAAGCATATATATATATATATATATATATAATATGGCCATCATAAATATATGTATGTGTCAAATGGGAATGCTTCAGCTTTCAAGCACCAGGCCAAAATGTGTTTTACTGCAGCCTCTTATTATTCTAAGAGGAGTATAATGTAAAATATCGCGGCATCAACAAGTGAAAATAATCTTCCCAATGCTCGAATCTTTTAGAAAAAACAAACAGGAAACAATAAACGTAATCTTGTATTCCGGACAACAATCAAGACATGTGGTCTGATCGATATTCGATTATCAGAGCTGGCAAACAGCAAAATGGGATCATTAAGATGCTGTCTTTTTGTCCTTCAATAGAGACTCTGGTGAAAGTTAAAATAATTTTCAAGGAAATTCTCTTTGTAACTAAAGACCGGTTAAGATCATGTCCATGTCAGGTCCTTAATCAAGTCTTTTATAAGGTGCATGACTTCCTCAGATCCAAAGCACTTTGTCTGTATACTGCAGCTCCCTCTCAGGAGAGGTGGAACAGGCTGTGTCTCACCTGTGAGGTGTACATGGCCAGGTGTGCAGCAGGCAGAATGGGGCTGCGGCCGTAGGAGCAGCCTAGTCCATAGAGTGCTGCTGATCCAGCCTGCAGGTTAATACTGAGAGGGAAACTGAAGGACGTGAAGCCCGGGTGGAATACAGCTTTGGGCCCGATGCCAGCCGCTGCTTTGAGTTTCTCCACCTCGGCCTCCTGAAGCCTCTTGGCTTTAGCTCGCCGGTTTTGGAACCAGATCTTGACCTGGGTCTCAGACAGCGACAGGGAGGAGGAGAACTCGGCCCGCTCGGCGATGGACAGGTACTGCTTCTGACGAAACTTTCTCTCCAGGGCCAGGAGCTGCGTGGTGGTGAAGGGAGTGCGAGGCTTGCGGTTGCTTTTGTGCTTCCTCAACGGGCAGACAACTGGACTGAGCTGCCCTAGAGGACGTGAGAAAACATAACTGAATAAGGTCTGAAACCACCAGTGGATTATTCAGTCAGTCTATTGACAGAAAGCATTACAACGACAAATGTTGATTAATTTATAAAGGAAAAATGTTGAATCTGTTTGCAGTGTGGTATGTTTAATGTATGTTCGATGTATTGATTCATTGATTCAGTTTCTGTCTTTTACATGCTGCATCATAGCCAAAGCAGCACATTTTACATTAATTTATTTAATCAGATGAGAAAAACAAAACACAGACCCAGATAATAAGTAAATTTAATATCAGTGACGTTTACTTACTATTCATGTGGGTGACTTTCAATTTTACCAAAGTAATATTTTAACATGATATCTTTACTTTTATCTAAGTATGACTTTTGGGTACTTTTTACTGTGCTGTATATTGTTAATATTTGTGTTGCTTATGTTTTCTTTGTTCTCATATTTACTCATAAATTAAATGTGTTTTACAAATATAACTGCCATCACCATTTTCGATCATTGTACCTGAATATCTAAATGTCACTTTAATGGGATTGGGAAGGGCATTATTTTGGGCCAATATTTTCTGATTTGTTTTTAGACAAAATATTGAATCAATCACCTATAAAATTAAAATAATTATAATAGCTAAATGATCTTTGGGTGCAGCCCTGTACAGTCATAGAAAGGCAAGTAGTTGCATTACGATTTAGTATTTCATCAAATTGTTTATTGTTCTGCCTTTTTTATGCATTCATTAAAAAAAAAAGAAAAAAAAGATTGAACCTGTATAATTTAGATATTTACTTGACTCCTCCATATCTCTCCTCAAATGTACCAGTCATTAATTTTCGTCTAAAGATTATATAATCTATTACATCTTTTGCAGACATGACCCTGGATCACTTACGGGTTGGCGTTGGCATAATAACGTTTCTGGGTATCCAGGACGCACAGTCCGCTCCTTCCGATGGCTCTGTCTTGATAGATACCAACTGTTTGTTGAACTCATTCGTCCTGTGCGCCTGCTGATCGGCCACA
>OMLP01008777.1:1897-34422 GCA_900302685.1 Spondyliosoma cantharus | reverse complement strand
CCGCGCGCTTCCCGAGCCGCGGTGGTTGCACCTCCTCGTCTGTTGAGGACTCGTCCCTCCAGTCTCCAGGGGAAGACATGCTGCTTTTGTTTGAGGGCCGGGATCGATATCTAATTCCAATCCGGAAAACACATAACTTTCTGTCACGAAGTGCTAACACGCAGCGCGCGCAATGAAGGAATTTGGAGTAAGTTGTTGAAAAGTTGAGAAAGTTGGAGCTGGAGCAAGTTTGGGAGGTGCTCGCTGATTGTCCTGATCCCCGGGGTTATGGGAGGACTTGTGATTGGACGGTATGTTTCTGCACGGGATCCCTTTGCTGCCACACCCACAACTAGACACAGGTCAGCTGCACATCAGCCTCATTTAGCAGTAATTACGCAGGGAGCGGATTGTTTATAGCTCACGATGTTTCATCATAATTACTGACAGTAACAGACCTTATTTGATTCACTCGGGTATAATATAGTCCTGCTTGATGTCCTGAATTAATGCAAAGGCATTTCGGATGAGAGGCCTGGTATTTTGTGGAAAAACAACCTGGTAACAGCAGTAAATCAGTCCCCAGTCTCCTAAACTCTTCTCCATCCTGCAATTAGGCTGTTGGATTGTCCCGGCTGTGTCTCCCAGCATCAGCAGCACAGGATGAAATCATCTGAAAAGCTGTACTTCAACGTGACAGAAGCTGACAGCTCCTAATTCAAGCCCTGACACACCAATTGTGGGAGTAATCACAATGGTAATCAATAAGAATCATGCTGCTTTTAAACGTCACATGTAACTGTGCAGCAGCCACACACTCACATGTGAGAGTCAGTTGGGAGACGGATTATGGTTTTGGGCAGGCTTTAAAATGACTGTCATTACATTGTTATTATTAACACCTTGTAATTAGGCCTGTGGAATCCGGTTCTTTTAACCAGGATTTAACGGTAATGATGGAAAATTGCTACCTTCCTGAGGTGTGTGGCGCCCACTGCGATTAGTCCCAGTCTCTGCTCTGTTGGTGGAGACAGAGGCATCTCGTGCCTGTTTGAAGATCATACCTGTAGGGCTCACAGGGTTATGAGACATCATGAGAAGTATCAGCAGATCTAGTCTTTCTAAACATGGCCTCCAACCACTCACTGACAGGATAAGACGATGAAACGTCTTGAAAACAAGCCAAAAAGGGCACAGATGTTAAAAGTGATGTAAAGAGATGAACAGCAGACGGTTCCATGTCATTCTGAGTGAGATTTAATGTTCATTCAGCCGAGGAGAGACATGCACTGCAGCTGATGCAAAATTAATGTGCTTACTGCACGATGTGCCCTATAGTCTTCTCCCAGTTCCTATCTATACGCTCGTGTCTGTGTCCTTGTCTGCTATATGTGTCCACACATAAAAATAGGCATCCTGTGAGGTGACTGGAGTTTGTCTTCCAGAGCTCTGTGATTTGTGAGCTCTCTGTAATCAACAGGGTTACAGTGACATCAGGGGCACGACTCCCCACTGCCTCAATATTATTAGTCTGCATATGAAGCAAAGTGCTCACACAGCGTGAGCTCACTCTCTTCAAAATACATGCAAATCAATTAAGTAGCCTATCTGTCAATTCAGTGTGCTTCCTACGGATGTGTTTATGGAGGACACATGGGTGTGAGTGCTACCACTTTTACACCAAATTTAGCATGTATTTGCAGGTTTTTTAACTGGAGTAAACCAGCTGAAAATTGGCGTTTGACTCCTTTCCTATTACCAATGAACGAGTTTGCCATTCTTCATTGCTTTCGTCATTGGGAAGGCACCGGAAAAACAGAGAATGGAAAGCAGCAGATCATATACCTCATTAGACTGCATCCGGAAGACATTTAAACTTGTTTTAAAAGGTTTTAACCAATTCAATTCTGAATAAGACATACCTGATAAAGGGAGTTGCTATGGAGTGAAACATCTCATTTTTTTCTCAACTCTGCTAGGAGTTCCACGTGCGCAATACAGATCAGTCGGCTAAAAAACCTGAAAGCCACTAACGCTGATTACTTTTTACATACACTACTCAAAATTAGTTAGGGATATTGGTATATTTTATTGTTTCACTTGATTGTTTATTCTTTGACATAATTGAATTTTCATTTGTGTGTTTTGTGAATATGTTTGGTCCCCCAAAATATTGAGACACATTTTATTTGACTTTTAATTAATATTCGGGCAAACGCATATGCACCCATATCCCAATATCCCTAACTAATTTTGAGTAGTGTATATCTTTTACTTCTGTCTGTCTTTCAATCTCAGCCCTGGCTGAATGATGTTCAAGCACTGCTAGTTAGAATCTCTGCAGCAGGATTAGTACTAACATTAAGAGCAGTTGTGTAAGAATATCAATTTCAAGACAAAGGTACATCAGGGGAAGAAGTAGCAGCATTTTAGTTCCGTTTCATCATCCACACAATAGAAGTATTTACATTTTCAGGTAACCCAAAGTAGCCTGGTTTTAAAATAAATTAAAGGTGATCCACAGTGCATTAGATGCCCACTATGATCTCCCACCAGTCTTATCTCACTTAGTCTTTCTTCCAGTAAGCAGGCCCACATAGCTCGCTGCTGTCCACTGGTCTCAGTGCTGCAGGAGTTCCTGCTGGTTTCTATCTCCCATTGTGGGCGAACAGACAAACAGGGGAAGTGACTGAGCTGGTGCAATCTGATGATCCGAGCAGAGGCTACAGAGTCAGAGTGTCTCTGTATGGGGCAGAGCAGCAGCAGACCAAAGAGCTGGGGTCCTCAGCTCACATCGATCGCCCCAGACACCAATTAGCACTGCTCTCTCTTCCGCCTCGCTTAAACTGCATTAGTTCTGCTAGCAACAATGTGGAGTACGCATAAACACACACACGTACACACACACACGGCTCTAATGTCTACAGTTTACAGCTGTAAAATATTTGCTATGTGCTTTTTTCCATGAACAGTGATATGCCTTTTATCAGTTCTCTATCATATTTATAATCCACTATAAACCGTGGGTCATGTGCTGCTGAATAATCCTGATAAGACTGAATCATGCTGACGTTAATGGAACAACATCAGTCGCTTCCAGGTATAAAACTGGCAGTTGATTTTCATTGCGGAGAAATTGGAAAACTTAACCATAATGACGGTGGTTCAACCAATGTGAAGTTTCTACTGTGCTTATTTCATGCACTGTGTTGCTAGGCTAACTTCTTTGATATCGACCAAGCTGTGACATCTTTGACTAAGTGCTAACTTTGGGGGGAATTCAAGCTGTCTCCAGCCTAACATTAGTGAAAGTGTCATTAATGAGATATTAAAGCATCAAACATTTTAGCCGAATGACATGTATACATTTTGAAATAACATCATGAAAAAGACAATTACATTGTGTGTAAGCGACTGCTTGATGAATCAGTTTTCTACCTTGTAGGTATTACAAAGAAATCAATGTGATTTGGACGATTCAAAATCTTGGTCCTTGGTCCACAACTTGGTGCTTTACAGATTAAATATAGTTAAATAACCCTCAATTTTTTGAATTGAGATTTGTGTCTATTTCCGTCCATGTTTCCAGGACAAGCTTCATCTTGTTCAAAGCTGAGTGAGACACACCAACTACTGCTACACACAGCAACCCACAGACTTTTTCACAGTAGCCATCGCAGGCCAATCAAGACAGAATCAATATTTCATCTGGAGACAGTCAAAATAAACAACCCATAAAAAAAGAAAGGCCCAACTGCGCGCGACTTCAAGATAACTGATGTTTAATGTCAATTTAAGTATAGAGCAGGCTGGATTACAGCTAAAAGTAAAATGAGCTCCTAAATCTAAGAAGAGGAGTTTATTCTGTGTGCATTTCGGCCTGCGTGACTTCAGATGAGTCCTATGTTATAAAAGCTGACACCCACCACTCCCAAAACTGTTTATTTACTGAAGGATGGTGGTTAGGGTGTGCTTTCTTTAACTGCAGTCTTATTCTACATATTAATGTGTGACTGTGACTTGCTGCTTTGCGATGACACATTTTCTTAACACAAGACTATCATCAGTTGTGACCCCTGAAGCAGATTTAAATGAAAGTCTAATCAATTTCATGAGGTGAACAAGGATCCATGATAGGAACTAATTAGCCTTTTTGCAAATCACATTTTTCTGACCCTACATTAAAACCTCTTTTTAATGAAACATACAAGGACAAAGGGGAATACAGCTCTAATCTCAGTGGATAATTATCTCTTTGGATGCTGAAGGTAATCAGTCACATTATTTCTTCTTCATGCCCGTCAGTGGGTGCAATCACTATTCATGGTTAGATTATGAATCTTTCAATGCTTCATTTTGTTTTGACATGCTGCTGTTTGAAGCAAGTGAGATGTAATATCATATGAAAAGCCACAATGATTTAGACTTTTCCCCCAAAGGACGAAAGCATTGCAGCTAAAGTAAATCCCAATCTCACCATAACAAATTACTTAATTAATGACTCACATTTAATGCAAAAGGCAACCCACAGAGAGATTTTCCGGGAAAAGGATCTGACAAATGTACCATTCAAAACTTCTTACTGAAAATCAGCTTTCTGAAGTCACACTTTTGTGTGTATTCAGATAAAAGTTAGTCATCGTGCTATCAAGATCAGAGCTGACAGAAATATAACACACACAGCCACATTGAGTAAGCATGCTACTGCAAGGTTATTTATGTATGGCACTGCATATGATCAGAAATGAGGAAGTAACAGCAACTTCTTGTCACTGAACTCTTTCATGTGCTAATGTGTAGTCATTACAACTGTATGAGCCGGTTAATGGACTGTGTTGCTTACATCTAATCTAGCTGAACATTAAAGTCTTGTAAAGCAATAATTTAAAAAAATCAGGTTTCAAAATCACTTTTACGATTACTTACTCATCTTTTCATATCATTTTTGTTTGGTGAGTAGCATAAAAGGACCACAGCTAGCATTTTGTTACAAGTTAAAAACATGAAACGTGTACCCAGCATGTTTTAAGTTTTGTTACATATTACAAAATAAACAGGTGCAAGAACCCCCTGCCATTATCAATATGATTTAGACTACAGTAATGTAAGGGAATGAGAGAGCTACAACATGTAGACAGAAAGTACAAGTGAACCACGTCCTTAGCTTCCTTCACAGTTGAAAGGAAACTCTTACATTCTGTCCCTAACAAAAACACACAAACACCATCAGCAGACAGTGAGTGGCATCCCTCTGCATGGCTTTGTCGGCTCCTCCAGCCAAGCTATTACGCTGCACATGTAGAGAGGATACAACCAGGTGATCCACAGGTCAAACATCGCCTTTCCAAAAATACCTTGCCCTCATTTGTTATGGCCTCTGGATATGATTTTGACATCTTACTCTAAAGTGAATACATTACAGATAAGGGCCATTAAAATGAGGAGCAGTCTCTCAAATAATAACCTATATATTCACATTGATTGAGAGTAGATTAAAGAGAGCATTAAACTCAGGTCGAAGGAAAACATCACTGTGCTGTATCCTTGTCAGTTAATTTTTCTTCTGTTTCTCTGCAGATGCCACCAGAGCTGAAAGAGACACAGTAAGTCTTCATAGCGATTCACAGCCGTTTGCTCTTGGCTTGCAAAGGGATGCTGCTTTGTTGACTCAATTAAGGCTGATGAAACTCTGAGACAACGTTTGTTTTCCCGCATATTCTAACATCCTGAACTCCGTCTGACAGTGAAATTAATTAAGTGCTCTTAAGGAGTTGGTATCTACATAAAACACACAAGGCACCATAATCACATTGGGGTTTAGCAAACTGTCATGGTGACAATTCCTAATTTATTTTAGGGATGAAAGGGATGGAATTCTAATGAGCTGTCAAACCACATACTTTTTAATAATTGTCTGCTTGCTTGTCCTTACTTATTGGACTAGATTTAACCTCAGATCAGGCAAAAAGTTACATCCAATTGAGTGTTGAATATTTAAAAAGGTGAGCATTGAAGGCATCTCCATCCACCACATTGGATTTAGTTTTCTGACCATGTCAATACTTAAATTTTTCTCACAGCCTACCAGCCTAAAGTTCCCCTGAAGCTTTTCTGATCAATTGTCATAACTTTGGTGATAGACTGACATTCCTTGTAGCATCACAATCAGGTCACAATTTCAGTGAAATAATTTGCTTTATGTCCACATACCTGCAAAAAAGTTTTAATGCCGGACATCGACATGTTAGAAATTTAAATTAGCATTTAGCTCAAAGCACCACTCTGCCAAAGACAACCCCAAAGAGCCAATAGCCTGACTGTCTTGTTATTCCAACAATGGATGAAATGACAATATGTGATGAGAAAGTGGTACACGTGGAGACAAAGCACTATTGTCAGTGTACTTTGTACAGCAGGTTTCTGGAGCATTTTAGCATTGTTTCTATCATTGCTGTGGTCTTACAGCTGAAAACTTTTTGGAAAATAAAAGCAACCTTTCCAGACACAGCAGTGAGCAGGTTTCAACGTACATGGTCGGATAAATCCACTATGCAATACCAGCCCAGTACCAAGCAGCTAAAAACTAGCTAGCAGATATAGTTTAACACTTGGCAAACAGACATTTCTCTCAGAAATTGGTGGAGACCAAAACAGAGCTTAAAAGGAAAGTGAAAATTGTGTCTAGAGATACAATAGCAACTCTATCGGTGTTAGCTTTTAAAGGTGCAAACATGTACAAATGTACACATCTGTAATCAAAGAAAAGGTGAATCCAGTTATAGTCCTTTGATATTGTTACCTCTGTTCTGTTTTTTCATCAAACTCAACTAGAGGTTGCAGTTTTGAATGATTCGGGGAAAAAAGCTGTCAATGCAGATGGACACAATGACGGCGTAAATACGTAAGTGGAAAACTTTGACCAAAATGACTTAGCATTTAGGATGTGACTGAGTAAGATGGAACTTTTTTTAGTCACTGTAGGAGTAACTGTAGCTTGCCTGCTATTCATTTTGCTCTTGGCTGACATGTGATTAATCCTCTGTATAAAGCTGTGTTTGTTTTGCCACAGTCTGCAGTGCAACAACAGAACTATCAAATCTGCTGACATTATCAGGGCTCTCACTGACATTATCAGGTTTCTCATATTGAGCCATTTCAGTCAGGAAGTGGTGCAGTAGGTGTTAAAATATAATGATTCATCCATCATTATCAGAAGCACTATGCTGTCATCTCTGAAGCCTGCATTTGAACAAAACCAACACACAGCCGAACCTCAGCAACCAAATCTGCTGAGAGTCCAAAAATAGTCTTTTCAGAGCTGCAACAACAGAAGGCAACTTTATGTAAACATATATAACAAAGCTAGACCTAAACAATACCGACCACAACATACTTTACTGCCTTACATTACATTTGATAGCTCATTTTCTTTAACTGTTCTCCTCTTCACCACTGTTTCCGCTGACTAAGTTATTTTCTGAACAGTTCATGTGTAACAACACCCCACTTGTTTCAAAGTGCGCAACATCCTGGGGCCTCTGTCCATGTAAACAATGCTGGTCAACAGGATTCAAAGTGTGGTCTGGAGGTACAGCTGCCACAGTCTGCCAGTCTCTGAGCAGACCACAGCACTGATTGAAAGGCCTGTTTAACTGCTAATCACAACTCCAACAGCCATTTATCCTCGATGCTGTAAAAACACTCTCTATAAACCACCTTTTTACCAATTCAGAACCACCAGCTCCATTTGCTGCAGAGCGCATCAGCCTATGAACTGATTCGTTTGTGAAAGAGAGTTAAAGCATTTTCCATTTTCTGTGTTCACACAAGCTGAATCCAGCATGGTATGCATACATTTCTCAGTAAATCTGAACTGCTTTGTAATTGTGTTTTATAAAGGAAACTGATCATGATTTAAATAAATCAAACCAGCTGTGCAGTTTTTGCTGCAGAACTTTCAGAAAGCAATTAAAATGTTACTCATCAAACTTGTTTTAAATAATATACTTTACGTGCAGGTAAAACTAGTAATGTATGATAAATAACAGCCTGATATTGGTAATTTAACTGTATTGGCATAAATTATAGCCGATAAATGGAGCCAATAATACGAAGCCAAATTGCTTTCCCTGAAGTGCAGTATCCATGCATTTTGAAAAAGTAAGTGTGAACAAGCCCCTCAAAAGTGGGTTTGCAAGCCCTATTAAACAAAGAAGAGAAAGAAGAAGAAGAAGAAGAAGATGCTGAGGGCACCCAGCAACAGACAGAGGAAAACAACATGATTTAAATTTACAATGCATGTGCCGCAAAAGTTTTGAGATCCAAAACTGTGTATGAATTATCGGTTATCTTATCAGTAATGACCAAGAGAAGCAGGTCATCATAGGTTACAGCTATCAGCTGAAAAGATCCACATTGTGACAGTGCATCTGCAGGTAAAAGATGTTACATTATAGGGACTCTATTAATCACATTAATGACCACAGGTGCCAGGATAACAGTAAGTTGTCTTAAATGCAGTGACAGTCATCTATATGACAGGCCAATAAATATTGAAAAGCGACGAAAAATTTCTTAAACATTTGTTGAAGATATTCAGTCATGAATAATGCTTCCTCACTATGTAAAAGCTTGTTAGATTTCACTGGTGTACGTTAGAGCACATAGTGTAGTTATAGACTGAACACTTCTCTGAACTCTGATAAGCCTGCCATGTTGTGAAAAGGGTAAAAAAAGGGCCTCTAAACACAAGGCGAGGCAATGAGGCTCATCAATCCAAACATTAAGAAACTGCAGAACAATTTACATTAAATTGTCCATGGTTTAAAAACAGTAATTATTTAACAGTTAAAATAATCACAGCCATATGCTGCTCTCAAGTTGATTAACTTATATAAATCCTAGTAAAAGGAGAAAACTTTAAACCTTCTGGCAGCAGACACATCACTGCAACATTTAGTGAACAAGTTCAGGTCAATAACCATTATTCAATAATATTCATCACATTTTGTAAACAAATAAGCTGCCAAATTAGGTAAAACAAACTACACTGAAGTTGTTGTTTCTGTGACAGGGAGGTAAAAAGGAGTCACCAGTGTTGTGTAACCCAAAATAAAATCTACCACGGCACATCAGAAATTGATATGAGGAGGTGGTGCCCTCTGGTGGATAATTAAGAGAGTTTAATCTGAGATAATCTCATGGTAACATCTACAACGTGCTGTACTGGTTGGTGGACTAAAAAATGGTTCAAACTCATAAAATACATATAGTTGAGGACATGGTTTGTAGTATTAGTGCATACGTAATAATGTTTCCACAAACTATTATAACTATTAAACTAGTGACATGTACACACTACAGTTTTATGTACCGTTCTGCTCTCACACTGTCTCGGCCCACACTGAACAGTAACATCTTTGCAAATGCAACATGTCATGTAGAGTCACTGTGCTGGACCGTCATACTATAAAATAGCAGGCTAATTTGAATAAACTCTTTATCACAACCACTTGAATATGGACTCTTTTAATAGAACAACACTGTCCATTGAACATTGTGTAGAAGATTGTTCTATACATATATTATGCAGATTGGTTTATGCTCTCACAGCACATTACCAATTGAACCACCAAATTGTAACAATGGCTTTTTTAACACCACATGCTTAAAGAGCTGAAAGTTAAGAAAGTTATAAGAACACTGATGATAAAATAACAGTAAGTGACCTGCTACGGTTGTTATTGGCCATTTCAGTCAGTCCATGCAGCTTCAGATGGCCTGGTTGAGGGCGACCAGTCTCTGTCTTAGAAGCTGGTTCTCCTCCAGCACCCTGGAGATGGTCCTGAGAACTGCAAGCTTGGCCTATGGGACACATTGTCAGGAAAAGATAGAAGGAGTAATAAAGGAGCTATGTTCTGTAGGTTGTTTCATGGATACAGATAAGAAAGGGTACCTGTAAGTCTACGGTTTTATCTATCGAAAGGACTTTTCTCAAAAATGTGATCCGTGTGAAAGGAAGAGCACAGGCGTTACTGATGACAAAAATTATATGGAGTACCTTTTCCTTCTCATTTAATGCTTTGCTGGTTGTGCTTTGGGAGAAAAAGAAAACATCTCTACCAACAGTGTCCACCACGCTGTCAGCACCTGAAAACAAAAAAAACTAAATGTGAATATGAGGCTTCTGCTGATAGTCAAATGTATCCATAACAATTCAGTTATAGCTTGTTTAGGCTTAGCTTGGCCAATTCCTATAAGGCAGGTATGTCCCTGGTATTTTTGAACTAGCTGCGCTGTTGGGTCTTGATTGTGATTCTTACCTTTAAAAGCCAATCTGAAAAGTAAGGGATTTTGTTGTTGTTTTGTTTGTGATCATAAAGTAACCGACCTGAGTCTGTGTGGTTAACATGAGGTGAAGCTGATGTTAACTCTGGTGGTGGGCACAATAACATTTTAATGAAAACAATTTGTCATCCTGCGCAACACAAACATAAAAAGGACATTCAGCTGAATCAAAATTTATGTCAAAATAAAACATAAATACAAAAACTGAATAGGCTATTATAGTATATCATGTTTGACTATAGTAGTACAGGACAGGAATACTGTAACATTACTGACTTTCAGTGGTGTCTGATTAAATTGTTGTTAAAAATAAATACAGTTTTATGTTATTTAGTTGCGTCCCTGTGAATCTGACAGTGTTAGCCAAAGGGCTAATTCCAAGTTAACCCTCAGATTTCTCCATAACCGCTGCTTCTCTTTGAATTTTATATAATAAAATATAAAAAAGTTTTTTAAAAACTGGTGTTTCTTTTATTGTTTCCACCTATGATAAACTACCTCTCATTTAGCTAGATTTGCTCTGGTCCACAGGCGAAAAACACTTCTAGCAAAATGGCCAGCATTACAGCCTAGCCTCAACTAGCTAGCTAGCTAACGTCAGCTAACGTAGCTAACAGCAACATTAACCTACACTGTGCTCCTCCTCTCCCTCCTGTGCTCGCAGTTGTCTTGCTCTTATTTATAGTGGGCTCTAACGTCCATCTCCTCGGTGTTTTGTCCTCCTTCATCACCTTCTTGTTGAGTGTTGGCAACTTGACTTTTAAAACGGACCGAGTTTTAACTTTGCTCCGTTTGTTCCCGCGCCTGTCTCTCCGGCCCTGACAGGGAGGCTGAGGCCGGCCCACCATGTTCTGGTCTGCCGGTGGTTCCTGTCTTTGACTGGCGCCCACCTGAGAGCCAAAACATGGCTCATACGCAATCCTGACAGAAGACATATTTTTCTCTCTTGGCTCTATTGCGAGACTGACAGAGGACAGTTTTGCTTTTACCTTTGCCAACTGCCTGATCTGTTGTGTTTGTGCGTGCTTGCTTGTAGTGTGTTGCTGTCAGCCAGCAGGTGGCAGTATATGCGGGTAAGATGGCGTCCAAAATGAGGTTTAGGGTTCAGGTTTGTTAGTCTCTATCAGTGCCATGGAGAGATGTTTACTCTATCACTCTGGTCTCTATTTTTTTTTTTTAGCGATGTTAATTCAACCTGTATCTAAAAACCCTCAGGTACATTTGCAGCTCAATGAAGCAGAAGACCTAGTGGAGCAAACTTAATGTCCTATCAGTATTAGTTCAAGTAGCCTTTTACTATTGTGGTTGGTTAAGGTGGAGATACTTTTAACAACTGTATAATCTTCAGCTTAATCTATAAAAAATGCATCACATTTTATATGATAAGTTTGTTGTGTCAAATTTGAAGTTGTAGCGCAATGATCAACTATAAATAGATATAGTGAGGTAATTGATTGGAGGTTCAGGTTTTGAGGACAGCACCAGTATCTATCTGAAGACCTCCTTGATGTTATAAGCATACCAGTATTACTTTAACACACACACACACACACACACACACACGAGGTTGAGGTGAGCTAAATAGCACTCACCAAGGCCTGAAATAAGCCGCAGCCTATAAATACCTCTGACCTGATTCAACTCAATCCACCAGATGTGCTAAAAAAAAAAAAAAAAGTGCTGTCACACAACAGCGGTGTGAGATTTACTCAAAAACCTTCAGGGAATAAATGAATTCACGCAGGCCTCTGTAAAACTGTTATAATAGGAATAAAACCTAAATTCTTGTAAATGAGCATTAGGCATATAATTCTTCCTCACAGCTGTTTTATTCGTTCAACATCTCACATTACAAATACTTCAAATGTATGCATACAGTTACAAACAGTTGGCAGCAAATGAATATATGACATTAGATCTTTGTTTTACTTCAATACTACAAACCAACTATAAAAACTGACTTCTGTATTGTAGCGTAAATTAATCAGGAAGAAAATATAAAAATTGGAACTTACGTATAAATGTGAAATGACTTAATAAAAATCAAAATGATATCAGGTAAAAAAAAAAAAAGTTAATAAATATAACCTTCCCAGCATACAATTAAAAACTATTGAAATTTTGCAATCAAGTAATACTAACAGACATAATCAATATTCTTTTCATCTGAAAATGTGGAGCACAATACAGCAATTAGAAAAACTAGACACGTCAACGAGTTTAACACATCACCCCAAAAATATAACAAAAAATCTGATCAAAATGATAGTTATACATTTCAATTGAAAATATAGCAAATGCTAAATACATTATCGAACTAGTATATACAATGTTTTCAATCACAGTAGCATGGTAGTAGCAAAATAAGTAAATAAGCACAAAACTAATGTTTAAAAATAAATTCAGGTATAAATTAGTTTTTTTTCTTTTCTTGCAGACATCAGCATGAACAATAGGAAACAAATAATGTGTAAATGACTGCATGGTTTATATGGGTTAAATGACATACACTGCGGAGACTTGTTTCTGGAAAGAATAAGTATTGCACATAATGGCTCAAAGTTAACTTGCAACATTAAATCACATTCAGGTTATGTCCCAAAGCATGCCACATCACAAAGGGGGTCAAGTGATCAAGTCTCCTCACCTATGTCCTACTGAGTGTCCTCTACATTACAAAAAAACGCATCCAAAGTGTTGTCACTGTGTAGATTGCATAAACATCATGTCTGTGTAAGGAAGGCAGACTCCATCATGTAAAGAGAGGCTACAAGAGAGGTGATCTCAAAGAGATAAGGAAATGAAAGTTAAGGAAAAAGGAGATCTAGTGCATTACATTAGGTCCTGCATTAACACTAGCCATGTTATTTCTGTATTACATTATGCATGCCAAGAATAAGTAGAACTTACAGGCAGTCCCAGAAAGAGGATCTAAATATTCAAACAGCTGATATCCACTCCGGTGATAGAAGGGAAGTTTTCACATTGACCAAAGCCAAAACATTTACCCTATTGATAATCTTATTGACTACACCTAGGAGAGAAATGTCAGAATATATTTTCAAGACTATCAAAATCAGTTTAGAAAGGTCTTGTCATGCCTTAGGATCCTGTAATTATGTTTATTAGGACAGAGGAGAATCCATATATGACTGGCTAATGATAGCCTTGTTGTTTTTTTTAAATTATCTACAGAATCACAACGATGCACCAGACAATTTTCAGATTTACCAGCACTTAAATATATAAAAGCTAATTGAAAATTATATTAATATCATTTTATTTTTTTAAATTAAGTTTACCATAAATGCAGATCTCTTAGTAACAAAGGTACAAAATTATTTTTCACCAAGTGAAAAAAATGAGGTATTGCAAAAGGAGTTCTCCCATCTGTGAAAAATGTGCCTAAAATGACTATTGAAAAAAATATTTAGAAAAGTAGTGCATAATAAATGTATATATGTTCATGACAAAATAATCAGCTATAAAACACTGTACAAAAATCAGCAGGCCATGTATAAAATAATATCTTTATCTCTGTGACAGCAAATTCTAGCTACTACCATATCCAACCACAACACTTTGTGATAGAAGCTCCAGTCATGGTAGAGCGTGCAGTGGTACACCATGAGGACAGCTCAGGGAGACTGGACTGTGCATTCCCATTAGTTTGTACTACATTAGCATGTTAGCTTCCAGTGCTAATATCCCTGACAATATAAAGTGAGCAAAATACTACTGCCAATACCTGAGCCCTGAGGGCTGTGTCTTTATTAGCTGACACCCACAAACCGAAACTCCAGATAACTCCAGCCTTTCCTCCGCCGCATGACGAGAGGACACGTTATCCTGAAAACCCTCAGATCAACATCTGCTTTTGATGATGTGTTTTAGGCCAATCTTTGGTTTGCCCTTTCTGGTTACAAAGTGTCGACTTTTAAACCAAGACCTAAAAACTCATGCCAGCAATCTAAACATGTGTGCCAGACTGAGGGGAGATTTTGTTTTGTGACGTAGCCTGATGCTTCACACCGAGCTTCTTGGAAAACTCAATCGTCCGACCAACCTAAAACAGTGTTCCTCCTCTATTAAACCAACAATTTGCACTCAACCTTTGGTAAATGGTACAGTTGTTCTCTAATCCTGCAAGCAAAAAGTAAGAAAATGCACCCTTCTTTAACTCAACTTCCATAGTTAGTATACTGATTTAGGTATGATGAACCTCACTTAAATTTTATGTTACTCTTGACAACAAATGTAAGCAGCTTTGCCAGCTAACACGAAAAGAAAAATACAGTCAAGTCAGAAAACATCTAAATCCAAATCTAATGCATCCATATGCTCATGCACACTTAAAGTCAAAACATAAATGGGATTTCACTCTTCTTAGCATTTACTTCTTTTAGAAGGCCGAATTAAAAATAAAATAAAAAATAAATTAAGTTTTTTTGTTTTTTTTTTTAACTTAAAAGAAAAGTGCATTTATTTTTCATATCGTAGCCCGTAACCCTTCCCTAACTACCCCTTTTCTCTCAATCCCTCCCCAATCCTGCATCGTCGCCCTCCCTCGCCCTCTCGCCTCAGTTCCAGCGAAAGGAGATGTGTCGTGGTCGGTCCCCTCCCTCCTTCACCAGCGGCTTGTGGAACTCGCGGCCAGCCCGGGAGTGGATGGCTGCCCAGCAGTACTCACAGTAGTACTGTAGACAGGTCACGTTGGCGCAGAAGAAAGGAGCAAACTTCCCCCCACAACGGGTGCCCTGGCACTCGTCACACAGCTGGTCGTCCAGGACGTATGGCTTCACTTCCACCTGAGAAAGAGACATAAAATGGATGACAGGAAACTGTTAAAATGGAGGTCGAGAAAAACTTGAAAGGTGGGATGAATATTTTATGAATATCCTCTCCTCATTTTTAAGACCTACGAACATCCGATGGACTCACCCGTTTATCAATCTCCCCATGCTGCAGTTGAACGAATCGGGCACTAATGGCTGCAATGTAGCTTTGCTGATTGGAGAAGGCTACTCGCCCCGCCCCTTTTGGATACTTCAGTTCAGGGTCTGTGTCAATGCCAGCGTAACACACTCCCCCGTACAGACGGTCCATGATCATGGCTAGTTCCACTGGAATCGTAACACAAAATATAAAGTTAATGGGATTAAAACTACTTCAGTCTTAATTATGTGCGCACACACACACGCACATACCTGCACGTAGGGGACGAGGGACACCTCCTACAAAGATCGTTTTCCTCGGGTCCAATGGCTGAGAGCCGTCCATTACAAAGTCACTGTCATTAAGATTCCAGGGCCGGATCTGGACCTGCACAAATCAAGATTTAAAAAACATTAATTTCCTCTCTGTCAGGCTTTACTTCTTAGTGTCCAATATGCTTTTGGGATTTTTAAAATGAAAGGGGCTAGTTGCTTGTGTAATAAGGATTAGCACATTTCTTTGGTTCAATTTCACTACTATTTCAGGGTGTTGATGGTGGTGACCAAGGCTTTTTAGAGGAATGAACTGATATCCTGTATAAACACCAACTGGTGAGGTCACAATTTATACATTTATACATGTTTCTGTGCTGTGGGCAGAATAAAGTACCATCTACATAATATAACTCGGGTGTTCTTGTTTTGATGATGAGTATCATGATGGCGTTTAACATTAAATTCCTTGAGCACCAAATTCACTTGTTTACAGATTAGGCAGAATATGCATCTGTCCCCTGAGGTCTAACAAAGTAAGAGTTGATTAAGGATGGGACAAAATATTTTATTGCAGATCACAATACAGCAACACTCACAGTAAGTTGATAGTGGTTTATTTTCATTATCAGGATATTTGTGCATATATTCACATGAATGACTTCAAAAGCGGTCTGTCTCGTTGATGTACAGTCCTATATTGGTGCTTGATTTATTTTGAATTGCCTAAGCATGTCACCATGGATGAGGGCATGGTTTAGACATTGTATCCCCATAAAAACAAGTTGAATCAGATGTGTAACCAGACGGGTTTCAAACTAAATAAAATTACAGGAAGATGAGGTTACCAGCTTTTATTTATTCTTTAATTGTGCAAGAAAACCTTATGATGTCCTTGTTTAAGAATATTTTATTTCTAAAAAATGATGCGTGTCCCATCTGTGATGCAATAAAAATATATTTGTTACTTTACAAAATGTAAGGTTTAAATGATTCCAGTATGTTTTAGTGCCATTGCATTTTAAGAACATTTTGATGATGAATCGAAATTATATTGGACAGGATAATAGCAATATGAGATTTTCATTTTGTCCCATGCCCAGACTCTATCCATTTTGACAAAGTATTTATTCTGTAGTGGCATTTCCATCTCACTTCCACATTATACTGCTGAGTCATCCACCAAAATAAAGCACTAGCATTAATGACAGAACATAATCCCTGTGACACCAACAGTTCCACTGGTTGTCATGCACATGCCATGGCACACCTGAGGGCTGCAGGAAATGCTTCTGAGGACAGCAATTTCGAGAAACTGTGATATAAATGAATAAATAAAATGGACCAAACAAACACTACTGCGGATGTTAGCCTTCAACAGCTAATGATTACTTGTATTACAAATGGTTGCCAGTCATTTTTATTATTTGCACTGAAAATGAGTAGTTCACAAAACCTATATCTAACTATATACATCTGATGGATTATCACTGTAGCCCTTTTATCCAAAACAAAATGTAGCTGCACTGAACTTCAGACATCTGAGATCAGACCAGACACACTCAACCATTTGTAAGTATATGATTTAAACATTTGTGTTAGAGCTGTTTTTATTAGTTTATCAATTGATTAGTCTATTGAAAGAAAAAAATAAATGGCAATTAATTGATAACCAATTAATCATTTTACAGCCAAAAGGATTTGCTACTTTTCATGTTTTTTTTAATGGTTTTAAACTGTTGGTTGGACAAAAGAAGCAACTAGAAAACATCACATTGGGCTCTGGGAAATCATGAAGAGCTTTTTTTCACAATGTTTGTTTAAAGTAAATAATGGTTTTGTTAACTGTTAGTTTTGACAATACGGATAACCAATATTGAACTCACAGGCTTGTCTTTGATGGTGGGACTGGAGACACACAGGTACAGTTTGCCGTCCTCCTGAATGCAGGCATCGATCAGAGCCTGAACAGAGCTCTCGTCTTGAAATAGCAGGAATGCATATCCTGGAAAGGTTCGACATAACGAAGAATGAGCTTGCACATCCTCAAATTGTTGTAGAGTCTAACACTGGCTAGAAATGTCATGTTCAACTGGTCTGACTCACCTTTGGGTGGAAAGTAGGACTTGCTTTCTGCCTTGTGGGGCCAGTCAACAAACAAGTGACCAAATCTGCGGAAACTGGCAGTGATTTCATCTGAAAAAACAAAATGCAGTCATTAAATCAATCAGTAATTATATTCAATTTGAATTCCATAGACAGCAGACATGATCAGAGGCACTAGATTTGTAAATACTAAAAAATGTGTGACATTATTACATTAACATCACTTTGAAAAACAGTTCAACTTTATAAGTTTGTTATAGTCTTTGATTTACAACACATGTAGCTTAGAAAACAAGATCTACAGATCAGACAAATCGCCTGTAGCTGTAATGTGTCTTTACCTTCATCTATGTCTGGGGGAAGCCCTCCAACAAACACCTTGCGGGAATATCTCTCCACGCGTTCACCGTTCAGGTGGGGGAAACAGTGGGCTGAACCAAGGCCAGCAAGCCCCTGGTCACCTGACTCGTCCTCTCCAAAAGAACGCTCATCCTCCATGGGGAACAGAGACGAATGGCCTGGTGGAGATGGTGATCTGGATTACACACACTAGTCGGGCTGAACCACAATTCTTACTGTTTTGAGAATGTATTAAGATTACAATGAGCAGGGATTTTGATTAGATATAAACAATCTAAACAAAGTCAAGAATTACAAACAAAAGCAGCCATGATTGCTATTTTTGATGACAGAGTAAAAGCACAAGTATTATCACTACTAGGTCTTGGCAGGCAACCTTGGAAGGCTTTACGCCCTACAGCAAAAGGGGCTTAAACTCTGACAATACTCAAAGCGGAATAATTAATGACAATGAACAGGCAAGCAGACAAACACAGAAGCAATACCACAAAGTCATCATTTCAGGGGTCATTACTGCTTTCTAAAGAACACTGAAGAAAACAAGATGTATTCACAAGCTTTACCTCGTCTTCTGCCATAACTTCTCGCTGCATGTGAAACAACACAAAACACTCTTGAAATGGCTTCTTTTGTTGAAGGCACACAATAAGAAACAAGTAAAACTCTGCCTGGGCTTGAAATTAATTGTTGGATCATGACCAGCCAAAATAGCTACTGTGTTTTAAAGTAACTCCATTTTGAATTTCCACTACACAAGCTTTTAAAGAAAAAAAGGCAAATCTGTCACATCCGTTTTCATCTCCATCCATAAACTGAAACTGCAAATGGTATCAATAAATCTGTGCGGTGTTTAACCACAGAGAGCTGAAATCATATATCATAGAACGTGGCATGTAATTGTACCCTACAGTAGTCCCATTAATCACTTATGTAAAATAAAGGTGACCTGCATTTTTACCTACTAAGATTCCTGGTAGTACAACATTCAGTAACTTCACATCTGACTGGCGAAACAACTCTGTCAATCAATGTCTTTGAAAATAAAAAAGCTCATCATTGCACAGAAGAATTGATGATTGGATTTTCAATATCGCTACAAACATAAATACAACTTACAAAAAAGTAAATCATTGGCCTCTGACAGCATATCTGCAGTATCATTTATCTGCTCTCTGTGGTCCCTGACAACAGTATTATTTTCCATCTCGAAGAAGCCAGTCTGGTCTGGTCTCCTTTCAGTGAGCCATTTTGATCGTGCTCCACAGTGACTACCACAGCAGTTTGGAAAGGTATAAAACAAGTGATATCACTCAAGCCATTTTATGCTTTTACCACTAGCTTGATGGTGTGTGCGTATGATATATCTACAAGGTTTCTCTTTTGTTTATATGTTAAAAAAATGGTTCAAAATGTTCTTTTTATCTGCATTTGGCAGACATTAATTTCAAGCCCTGACTTCTGCTACAACCCTGCATTTTTTTGTGTGCATGACATTTACATACCATTCATAGGTAGAGGCCCGTCTCCACCCTGGTGAGAGAAGCTGTAGCGTCCTAAATGACAAAAAAGAAGAGGCCTCAGAACACCACCTCACAAAATGACTCCCAGCAGGAGTAATAATTATATTAATTAATTCCCCTCATCTATAAATTGCTCCCCAACCCATTCAACTTATGTTGGAAGAGTTTGAGAAAAGGACCATGACGGCATTCAACAGACAAATCAAATGCAGTTCAGGTTGTTCTCACTGGTAAACAAAAGTACACGTCAGGGTAAAATCAGAGTCAGTAAAATAGAGTAAGTACGAGAATGTGTTTTAGACTTGAAAACTATGCAAATAATGAACTACTGAGGAAGCAAACTTGCAACTTAAGTGATGGAAAATACCCTGATGACAGATGGCAGACAGAACTGCCATAAAGGAGAAGTTTCATAAAAAGAAGGCACAACATGAGATGTCCCAGATCTGTATCAGTGAAGCTGGCTGTGATAGAAAAAGGGTTCTTTTAAGACTGACTGCAACAAAACTGAACTGAAATGTTTTATTAATGAGAGAGTGAGTTGAGATCAAAGATGTCTCCACAAGAAAATGATGCAGGTCATTGTGTTCATAACTTATGGAGAACAAGAAAATGAAAAATATACTGTAAACCTTTTTTTTCACTGGACAAAGGAAGATGTTTTTCTTACATGTGGATTATTTTAACTAAAGTTGCCATCAAAGTACTACTCTGCCTAAATAAAGAACTCTAAAAATGGCTTAAAGAATATATTTGAAAATGTGATTTAAACCAGGAACCATCTGATCAAAGAATCTTTCCAGATATGCGATGCCAGCTTTTGGTGCTTTGTGATACTCATGATACTCATTGCTATTGACACATTTTGGTGGGGAACAAAACAGTTAGATATATTTGACATTTTAGGTGATACTTCCAAGTCATAGTATGAATGGTTTATTCTGCAGACTTAGATAAAAACAAAAATAAGGTATTAGGTATCATTTGAAACAATTATAGTGATATCTACCCCAAATAACACTGCAGGGAAATTAATTTGGTGAAGTTCAATAACATTATGTTTTTGTTTGTGCCATTAGCATGTGAAAGTCACTCGACAACACATGAAACTGTATTAACAAAGAAGAAGTAAAATCATAAGTAAACCAGGGCTGCATGATATGGTCAGTTAGTGGGAAGCATCACAAATCTTAATTTTTGCTTAAAAAACTAAAGCCATAATGATGAGGCAACAATTGATGGGGTCTGTACCAAACAAACATGTTTTCTTACATCTGGAGGTTGATATTTGTAGACTAGTACCGTACTTCATTATAATGCCATTTTGTCTTACCCTTCACCTTTATCAAAAAATTGCCCTAAAGTAAACACTCACTAAAACTGACTAAAAGAAAAACGTATTGGTTATTCAAACTACAGCCTCAGAAAATGCCTGATAGTCTTGCCAAAAAAACAACAACAAAAAGACCACTTTTTTGTGTTAACCCACAATTTGTGAGAGTCTATAAACTACATTCACCCTCAAACTGTCGACACAATCAACTGTCAACAATGAAATGAAAATAATACTAAATTTTCAACTTGCTGTCAAATACATGTAACAAACGGCTGTATTTATCTACAGCCAGCAGTGAGAAAAACTATCCTTTCCTCGCTATTGTTAGTGTGGGAACCAACCTTTCAAGGAATCCTGCTCAGCCCTCATAATGTCAATCAGAGAGTTCTCCAGAGAGTGCATGCTGAAACCATCAAAGGACCGTGTTCTCTCCTGCTGAAAGAGAGGAAGACAACAATTAGTGTCCTCACTTCCCACATCGCCATCTAGAGCAGTAGAAGCTGCAAGAATGCTGACATATTTTGCTATGATGCTAATAGCTAGTAAAGAACTGCAGGGAACATCCCCATAGAGACCCTCAGTAGAACAATTGTAAATAGAAAATGGAGTCCATAGTATGTTTCACAAATCCCATCTTTCCACCGTATTTGATCGCATCAGATATTAACATATGCTGCTGAAAGAGCAAAAAAAATAATAATTCTAATTGAATAGCCTGCGGTGAAGTGAAACTAGCATTTGAAACAATTACAGAAACACAAATGCTATGATGAGTAATACGTAACACAAAAGAGGATTTTTCGCTTTGTATCTAAATGGGTTGAGAGCATGCAAAGCTGCAGTCGAGCACAAGACTTCTCAAATCAGGGCAAGAGGAAGGCCATGTGATCAGAGCAGATGATAAGGCTGCTCTTCTCCAATGAAACGATCTAGATAAGACCTCAGACATAAAACACACAATAAGTTCCAATTCATCCGCTTAGTTGACTTAACCATCACATATCCTGTTTTGCTCAATGGCTTATTTGTTAAATTTGATACAGATGAGTGTGTTTAATAGGATTACAACATTTTGCCCCTTTAAACTTAAAATGTACTCTCACAGAGAATAACAGCTCTATTCTACTGCTGTTTTCAAGTATTAGTAAGCAAGTAGTGTTTCAACTAAACTCAGTTCTATTAAGCATCACACCTAGTCAATTCCTAAACACCAGCTTCAATATTACCTGGAAAGGGTAGACACTGTCACTGCGGCTCATACTGTCCTCCACCCAGCCCTTGTGATTGAAGCCAGAGCTATTTCTGGGGAACTTCTGAGAGGGAACCTGTAGGATGGTTGGATGAGTTTCATAAACGTCTCCTGACCAATCGTATTGTGTGCCATCATATTAATTAATGCAGGTGTGAATCTCATTTACCTGGTTGTTAGGGAACGACTTCTTCAATGGGGAGATCGAGTTAAGACCCGTCATTCCTCCACTGACCCCCCGTCGGTAATCTCGAACCCCCTGCGTGCCTCCCCAGCCACCATACCCACCGGGGCTCCAGGAGGTGGATGTAGGAGTGGAGGGGCTCTGGTAGCTTCCCCAAGGTGAAGGGGGTTTGCTCTGGGCCGGAGCGAGGTGGGGTAGCTGGGTGAATGGTCCAGTGCGATGGGGATGCGGAGGGAAGGAGGGCTGGGGTGGGTGAGGGCTAGCTGGGGAGCGTCGGTGCTGCTGTGGGACCCCCTGACCGTGAGGGTGGTAGTGCTGGGGGTGAGGTGTAGGTGGGTGGTGCTGGGTGACTGGTCCAATCTGCGGGGAGAAACTACCTCCCGCTCCAAAACCAGGCCCAGCATGGTGGGAGAAGTTCTGGAACAGCAGGGGAGGTCCATTGGCGTTGGAGCCAGCCGGGCCGAAGAATCCTCCAACGTCTTCTCCGACCACTGGAGACTGGGTGGATGGGACAGCAGGGGACCAGTTGTTAAAGCTGGTCAGCGAGGATGAGGAGGAAGTGGATTGTGCACAGCTCGTACCCATTCCCAGGCTATCCTGGTAGTCGAACCCGCTAAGCACCGGGGACTCCATTCTCAGCTTCTCCTTCCCGCCACTGCTCTCCAGAGAACCCTTCTCCAATGAGCCGTCTTCGGGGAGAGCCCCCTCAAGCTCTCCTAGGCCTCCCCCGGCCTCCTGCTGGCCAGGAGACAAGGCCTGAGGCTGGGCCTGGACCTGAGACTTCTCCTGCATGTCCTGGAGGTCCAAGGCCTTGGACTTGTCTGACTCCAGAATCTCATCTTGCATGTTACTGTGTTGGGCTACGGCAGGGAACAGCCAAGCACTGCCCCCATTGGTGGAGCAGGTGTTGTTTACGAAGGAAGGGGGGCTGGGGGGGTTGGAGGGGTGGTGAGGGTGCTGGGGTTGGAGGTGAGGAGGGATCCTTACAGGGAAAGCAGATTTGTTACCGCTGCTGTTCTTCACCAGAACTCCAAACCCGTAGTCCCCCATTTAGGACACCCAGTAAATCTTCAATTCACTTTTGGCTGTCACCGGCTTCTTTATCCTAAAATGTGGGTTTAGGAGATGGGTGACAGAAAACACAAGGCTATTACACCTCAAGTTAATCTGGCCTCTGAACAGAAAAACAAACAAAAAAACCCCAAGCCTTTGCCAAACCCAGTCAGTGTGCTTGGGCTGCACCCTGTCTGGTCTTGTGATGCAATCAATGAGATTAAATCATTGACTCGCTTGGCCATGGGAGGCCTGGATGAAATGCAACACTCGAATGGCAGGCAGGCAACCACGGAAAACACCCAGCCTAACCAGCGTAGGCAGCTAACAGCCTGGGCTGGTGAAGCTGACGTCTCCAAAGGTCGTTACGCAGCTAGCAGCAAGCTAACAGCTGCTCCGCCACCTTCCATGTGCCCCATTAATCATGCAGATCCCAGCAGTCAATTTTAAAGTACGTTTGTGCATTCGTGAACGCTCGAGCACCGCGGTGGCTCCCGGGACCGGCACTTACCGAATAATCTGCCCTTATTCAGCAATGACCTCCTCATACGCAACCATTTAAATACAGGAAAATGTTGATGACGTCTCCTGTCTGTTCTGAATCTAGGGTAGTTCCCTTCACCGAGCCGCTAGGCTAGGATAATAGCCGATACTGCAGAGACGTTGTAGCAGATTTGCAAACCAGCCTGGAAGCAATAAACGAATTCAACGGCTACAACGTCCGTCGAGTTTCTAGTCACAGCGTTAACGACGACAACACGGTGAAAAATGCCAGGACATGAGTAGCTGGTTGGAAATGGTGTATGGCTCTTTAGACGACCTCGTCTGTTTCGTGTCCTGTATGTTCAATGTCACACAGCCTACCAATCCTTGTCATCATTTTTACATCTCGACATAACGTAACGCAACCTCGACCGCTGCTCTAACGTATCGAGAGTCGTGTGTAATTCGGTGATATGTCAGGCATAGCTACCTTCAGTTCGGCGTCATGACCTTATCGTTTTGATGTTGCCATATTTTAGCGTTTTCCCTTTTTCTGCATTTCCTAGGCAGCCGGTGTAAATGGTCTCCTCTCTCTTCTAGATGACAGCTGGACCAGTCGGGAGACACTTCCGTCTACAAGCCCCGCCCCCGTCTTAAGGCAGCAGCCACTGTGTGTCAGGATTTCCCTCAGAAGCCCCGCCCACTTGTACTGAAATCGAACACGCGATTGGCTGACTGTCGTAATGTCACGCCCCACAGCACCCCTTCTCAATGAATGGCACATGCATCCAAGACATTCTCCTCCCAAATAAGGTGACTTGAAATCAGTGGGAGGAGTTGTTCTGAGGGAAATACATTAAAGATCCAGGGAAATGTCTATCTAATCCCTCAACCGAGGCTGGAACAAGATGTTTTATTTATTATTTTATTCTAATATGAGTCACTGTGAGCCAAGGCAGTACAGAGGGTTAAAATCCAGGAGCTAGCATTTGCAACCATTCTAAATGCAGATGAGTAAATTTGGATAAGCAAATGTTTTTTTTCCTCCACTGCTACCTACAGCAGTAGCTTTGGTGGTGTGTCGTGTACCAGACAGGCTGTGGAAGACTAAAGGATTAGATAGATAGATTGATACATACATAGATCATTTAGTTGGATTTGGTTTCACAGTACTGCATAGCAATCTCATTAAATTAAGCTGCTGCTATTTTAAGCACGTAATCGAGCTTGAGAGCTCGAGAGCATGATTAATTTCGCTTTGACCAGATCTGTGCTGTGCTCTGATCATACCATCATATCATAAATTCAGTTAACAGAGTACCAATAGCATCTATGTATGGCAATATGGTGTCCCTCATTTGATGACAAGCTGCAAGCCTGAACCTGACAGAGATGTGCTTTTCCCCTTTGCTGGAGCCAGTTCATTAAAACCTGATCATTCACCAGGAGAGGATCCTTTTCAACAGAAGTACACACAGTATACATTACTGAAGTGGGAGTAAAATTACTCGTGCTAAAGAGAGCCTCTTTTAAACAGCTAATTGGGGTCACTATAAAAGGGCACATGTGGGGTCCACGGAAAAACAAATTAATGTGCAGTTCAGTAATACTGTTGTGACTATGGCCGTTTTGTCTCTGAAAGGTTGCCTTGTGCCATTAAACCACAACTGTAGGCTGCTGGGTGAGCAAACACCTTCTTTAGAATTAACCTAAATAAAGGTAGTTTTACTGGTTTCACAATGCACTAAGAGCTACCCACTTTCAGTTATTTTCCACCCAAGTGTTCCTGAGTATTATTGGATACTTGCCTGTTGAGTTAGTCTTGTTAACACAAGTGTCCCGGTTCCCCAAGGCAGACCCACCCTTCATTTGTATCCTGTAGTAGTAGCACATATAACCCCACCCCACTCCCATGTGCTGCAGGGCCTGTTGGGGTGGTTTTTGTCTTGATCTTCTGGTTTCTTTTTAATATCTAAATAACAGACAGCTACTCCAGGTGTCACTCTCAGGCCAGTATCTTCCAACTGAATGAACCACTGGCTGCTGTGGCACTCTTGTGTGCCTGGTTGTGTGTAGGATCCACCATCTTGTATATGCTGCTGCCTGCTATAGGTCTTTTGAGGTTGGCAGTAACTCGAGCATAGTGAGTTGTGTCAGCATTTTCTTCCCTGAGAGTAACACACTCTATTCCCCGCTGAAACTAAAACATGCTACTGAGGTTCCACTCATTTAATGCAGCTGAACAGGTAGACATAATATATATTAAAAGGTAGATACAGGATATTCATCTTCCTGAGGCCCAACAGGAGTCAGAAGTAGGGTGCACCCATTCACCTTAGATGGTTCCTAAATGATTCATCCATGGAACTTAGGCACCCAGTCACTAATTCATTAGTTCACACAGGAGCCCAAGATAGATGTTCACAAAGCGCCCGAGGGTGACTATCTCAGGTTTCTCCCTCTCTCTGCTGCAGGTCAGCCTCCTCTCAGATGGGTTATCTGCCGCCTCCATATTGATAGGGCTCAGTTGCCATATCAACCATGCAAGCCAGGAGATTTCTGGTCAAGCCGCAAGCCCATTGTTTGACCGGGAGGTCATCCATCTCAGACTGGATGTATTGTTGCAAGCAGAGTGTGACACAGCATAATTTCTCCCACACGCTGTCGTCACAGTGAATGTAGCACACTGCACCCTGCATGTGGCCTTGCTTATCAGCGCCTGCAGGCAATGATGTCAGTGTTTAATATTGCCTGTGGGCAGAGGACGTTTTATATATATATATATACATATATAGAGGGAGAGAGAGAGAGAGAGAGCTGTTGTGTGTATATATATATATATACTCTCAAATACTCTCAGCTCTCAAAAGATCCTCACAATAACATACATACTCATATGTGAATATAATTAAAGTTACACAAAACTTGTGTTAGTATGTTAGTACAACAGTGTAGGTGGGGAGATCAGATGTTGCACTGCTGTGTTCCAGGTTGTGAGTTCTATAAGTATAAGGAATCTGACAAATTGTTATCGTTTCACCATTTCCTGATCGGTCAGCAACTGAAAAGACAACGAATAGTGAAAATCTGGAAGGACATCGGGCCATATTTCAAGGTAAAACAACATATTTGATAAAACCCCTTACAACCGTTAGACAGCAGCTAATGTTAGTATCCAAACACTTCTGAGCTAACATTACAGTTTGATAGTGGAACACAATACTGTAGGAAAGGCATAAGATATTTCTAACACACATCTTGGACACATTTATATAAACCTGGCAGTGAAACATACTGGATGTAATCAAATCTGTAACGTTAGCTAGGAAGTGGCAAAATGCTAACATTAGCTAACAGGTATCAAATGTCTTGTTTTACATTAAAATATTGCCCAATTTCTCTCCAGACTTTGACCATCCATCATTTATTAGTTGCATATCAATTGGGAAGTGATCAAATTAGTAAAATTTTCCGGTTTTCCGGTTTCTTATTTTGGAAAAACTTTGCATGGTAGTGAATGGAGAAAGACAAATTATTTTTTGATGCTGCCTGAATTGTACCATTAACTACACACATGATGATTGCTGATTAAAAAGAAAACACGATTGTCTTAAAATTAATGAAATATCATACTGTCAAAATACGTTACTTTAAAGGATACACACCCCAGCAGTTGCATCAGTGATGTCATCTGGTTGAACACTCACCAAAACATGTACACTTTATCATTGTAGAGTCTGTCCTGTATAGTAGCAGCTCACAGAACTGACAAACTACCTTTTCACATAACTGCAGCTGTCAAATATGACCAGTTTTATTGTGATTTTCACATTTGTTATCACCTTTCTTGCGCTGAGGCAGCGGCCATAGTGGTGCTCTTGACATGTTCATGTTCATTCAAACAGGATAAAAGCCATGTTTGCTAGTTAATTTAAAATAGAAGGGGCGTGACTTCTGCACTCTACTCTTCTACATGGCTCACAACCTAAAGACAGCAACATAATGTTTTGGCGGTACTGGCAGTAAAATGCTTACAGGCCAGCCCAACGTACATAAAAATATAAACAATAAACAAATGCCTCTTCACAGTATAATCAAACTGAAATGTGCTCCTACAAGCCCCAGTGAAATAAAATGTCAAAACTGAAGGTTTATAGGTGCTTAGGTGCCAGAATAAACACAGTTTCCTCCCTAGACTGATGTGGTACAATCAAGAAAACACAATAGGTTCTAAACAGACCAGAGTTTCTGGCTGTTACTCTACAGGGAGGAAGTTCTCTGTGAGTCAGGGACAGATTCAGAATGAGGGTGAGAGCACCCTGGGTGCCCTTCCCCACCTCTTTTAAACACTTCACGAAAAGGGCGTTGTCACACCATGATTGGCTGGGAAGGAAGTGCCCCAAGTGGCTTCCACTCATCAATCAGGAGTCAGTCTCTCCACCCTGCAAACAGGTGATCTGAATCCCCTGCAATTGGTCTCGATGGATTTTGATAATCAGCCCAAAACAAAGAAAGATAGCGCGTTTTAAACAATGGGACAGCTACAATGTTATCGCAGCATTCAACCTTCACATCTGAGCATGACGTCAGAGGATACTGGCCACCGTGTGAATGTGGTCAGCAGTTAACACTTGTGTGTGAAATCAAAGCAAAGATATTTAGAAATTAGTTACATATATAGATAGATGTAAAAGAAACAAAAATGGAGTAAGATGCAGTGTCTTTTCTGTCTCAACAAGCTGAAGCTATTGAGTATATAAGGGGTCGGACTTCAAGCATGCCAGGATTTCCCATAATGCACCTTGATTGGTGTTTTCCATTAGACCCTTACTACATATTGACCGCCCTCTTCTTTTACGTTTCACACTTTCTACGGCAGGTGGTCTGTTAAAACTGAGATAACCCTCCTGACACGGCCCTTATTTATCGGTGAAGCGTCTGCACAGACTAGAGCCCAAAGGAAAAGACAAAACCCACCCCAGTGCAGTCTGTTTACTCCGTTGCTGTCCGGCAAAAGATACAGAAGTATCCGCTGTCATCCCACCAGACTACAAAGCAGCTCCTTTCCTCAGGCTCTTCCTCCTTGCCATTACAAGTAGTTTTTCTTGTGAAGTGTAAAGGAATTACAACATTTCATTGTACAACCCTGTGTTGTCGATTGACAACTACATTATACTTGAACCTTTACATCAAGGGAGTCGTTTATTTTGTTAAACTTTGGAGCAAGACACAGCTGTTTTCACAGGCTGAATTGAACTTATGCTGCTTCATCGGTAGAGTCCTCAATTAATTAAAAAAAAGATAACAGAAATGCATCTTTTGTTCCATCAGATTGTTTGGAGACATCGTGTTCTGGTGTAATTCCTGTAATACAAGTTTAAGGAGGATAACAGGAAGCTGAGATACTTTAGACATCAAATTATTTGACCAACAATTCATTTTAGCTTTTAAGAAGCATCTATAGCTTCAATCAAGTAACCCGTCTCACCCCTATTAAAATTCTGATACTTGCACCTGCTCCCACCCTCTGCCTCCATGTCTATACAAAGACAAATGTCACCACCCAGTGGTCGCTTGGGGTCACTACACACTGAGAGCTCTGCCATGAATGTCCAAACGCAGCTTAAGAACTGCAGAGGTGCTGATATTAAAGGAGTTGTATGATATGTAGCGACCTGGCATGTAGCCCTCCTTCCTCCCTGTCAAACTGTAAACTAATTGAAGAGAAAGATACCAGGATTTGTCAAATTCCCTTATACGGCAACTGCGAAATGCACCTCCGTGTGCTCAATTGACTCTAAAATAAGCTCAAGCTTCAAAACAACAGCTTGGAGTCTACCTTTCAAATCAGAGCACTGTCTAAATGTTTAGTGAGGCAATGTACACTGCTGGGGCAACTCATAAAAACTGACATGATGGACACACCTCGCGCATTGCACACAATCCAGAGCGGCTGACGTAAATGTTTAGGTTCCTTTGGCGGGGAGGATATTTCCAGGCCCTGAAACTTTAAACACAGCCCGTATTTCACTGTCAGGCGGCGTGTCAAATGAGAACGGGGTGTCTTTTAACTTGTGTGTATACCTGAGACGACGAGGCCTCCTCTGCTGACCTGCTCAGAGATCGTCCAATGTCTGAGAGTACCTTTTGTCCACAACACTGTGTTGGGCAGGATTTTACACTGAATAAAAAAAAACTATATTGATAGACACAACATGTACAAAATACAGACAAACTTATTTTAATAATAACAAGATACATCTGACTTCATGAGTCCAAAGATATTTATAGGATCACATGCCCAATGTCTTACAGGTGTGTTGCAAACTTCTAGACCATGTTCTGAGTCCTTGTGCCTGACTGAGGAAACACGTGATGTGTGGCGACGGAGCGCCAGAAATACAGGAAACGTGGTTAGTTTTTATTCTCCTCTGAACACATAAAGAACAGCCATTCAAGCCACCAACATTATTACAAAAAAGCCATATCAAACCTAATGACAGAGAGCTGAGACAGATTGTCACTTTACACACATACAGTACATTCTCAATAGGATTAGCTTATGTCTTGTGTTGGGATGTCACAGGAATCCCAACCTCCACAACAGAATTAAAAAAAAAAAAAGAAGAAAAGCCTGAACGCCTCACTGATGATTCAAATTCTTGGAGCTTATAATAGTGTCTAAATGATTGGGAGGAAAAGCATGACCTTCCTGTAAGAAAAAAGTGAAGAAAAAAACAAAAAAAACCTTAACAGAGCCACAAAATCTGCACGTGGTTTCATCTTCTTTTTTCTTTTTCTTTGTTGCACCAGCCGCTCTCCAGCATGTGGTGTCGTGCGCTCACAGACAGCGCCTCCACAGCTAAAGCATGTGACTGGCCTGAAATGGTCAAAAAAAAGGCTGAAAGCAGGAAGAGAAGAAGAGGACAAGGAGAAGTAAGAGGAGAAGTGAATCATCACGTAAAAAAAAAAAGAAAAGAAAAAAGAAAGATAGAAAGGTTGAGCATGTCTCTCTCCTTCTCGCTCCGCTCCTCTCTGCCTCTCTGGCTCTTGGCTGTGGCCCAGAGGAATTCTCTGGTGGCCTCAGTAAATATAACATTTAGAATAACAGCGCCAGAGCCCCCGTGTGTGGACTTAACCCAGTTCCTGGGTCCTCGCTGCGTTGCCTGCGGCTCTAACGGGTAAAATAACAGGCCTTCATGTCTCTCCTGACCTAGGTAAGGGACTGAGAGAGAAATAAGGGCTAATTTAGAGGGTCTGGAGATCTGGAGGGTTTCTGTCAAGCCTCTTTCCTGCCTGCTGGGACACCACAAAAGGGTAATGTTACTCTTCTAAAGAAGGGGGCTCGGTCTGGTCCTCTGGAACATGTGGGGATACAGGAGTTGGTGAAAAATCCTATACAGTAAGGTCTGATTAGAGGGCCTGGTCTTACGTCTTAACCTGCAGCAGTCCAACACAAACCGACAATCATCCAATCCAAAGTGCAAAATCTAAGACTGTGGCTCAACATCATCGTAAAATAGCTCAACAGGAAAACCTCCTCCTCCCCCCTTGACACAGTATCATCCATTCACTTAAATCACAGAGAAGCGGTCACTATGGACAATAACAAGTTTTAGGCACCTCGATGTGTGTGATTTGTACAAGTGAAAGGACTCGGCATCAGAACGTGATGGAGGGTCCCCTCTTTGCTGCAGTTCACTGATAGCTGTATGGAAAAGCGACTCAGAGAGAATGTGGAACATCTGACGGCTCGGTTATTATCTGTGAAACAAAGAACAATAACGTCTCCTGAAGCTACGAACGTGACTTTTTAATCTGTCATGTCACCGAGACGCAGCTTCTGAGGCTCTGTTAACAATGGATGTGACACTTTTTCCTGCAGCCAAAACTAATCACCGCGTCTTCTCATTCACTGCCGCCCAGATGTCGGCGCTCGATGACATCACAGATCGAGTCTTGGCTCTCTTAATGTCTAGCTTTGCGAGAGACCTATTGATACATACAAGCATCAAATAACCGTCCGTATTCATAGTATTATATCTGCATCCTCTGGAAAAAAAAATTGATTTTTCACTTGAAGAATGCACACAAGTTTGTTGGCTTCGTGGCCATCATGCACTACGATTCATATGTGCCAGAACTGGACTTGAAACCTGTACATTTTGTATTTGATCATCAAGTATCTATAATTAGAATACACATTCCCCCACTCTGAAACAACAAACGGTGTATGTTACATATCTACAGACCGATGTGTGATGGGTGCAATACTGTGAAGAGAACGACAGACAGCACACCACATACTATGTCATCTACAGTATATCAGTATTGCATATTGTAACTATATTTATACATGTTTATATAAATATAGATAAGTATATTTCTATGTACATTTTTATATTTCAACATTGCATAAAGAATAAAATAAATAATACAAATATAATCAAATCTTACAGTAAGTATGATTTGAGAAAAATGCTATATTAGAGCCAAAATAGTCCTAACAGTTGAAATAATCATGATAATAACAATTATTAATCCATTTTTTAAAAAATTGTGGCCTACAGTCTGGCATAACAGTACAAGCTACACCACAATTACCCTGCAAGTTTACCATGTGGGGCTGCTGGAATGACTGGAGAGGGCGGAATAAGGACAGGAAATGTCGGGGCTTGTTTCCTTACGCTAAGTCTGTCTG
>OMLP01008776.1:8358-20022 GCA_900302685.1 Spondyliosoma cantharus | reverse complement strand
GTCTAACATGCTAGCAACTCCTTTTTACACATTGAGAAGACACACAGCAATATTAGTGTTAGTTTTGCGTCTGTTTAGAAGAATACCTTGCTTTTTAGCTGCTATATGCTAATTGCTAACATGGTTGCTCATAGTTGCTAATACAGTCAGCCTGCTGAGCATGTGGCCTATAATGGATTCATGTGAGCTTTTCAGTTAAAAATGGCTAGATGCTGCTGCTAAAGGGGAGGTTAAGAGTGGAATTTTGTGGAATTTCAAAGCAAACACAATAACCTGAAAGAGGCTAAAACTCTGTTAAACTGATGACAATGCGTGTATATCTGATCTGATGAAAATAGCTAATAGCTCCAGCTAATTATTCTTTTATCATGCTGATGTGGCTAACATGTTAGCATCTGCTTTTTTACACTTTGAGTTGACAAGGGCAACATTAGCACATATTTGGAGCTGTTTTTTTTCTGGCAGCCTGATAACTGTAATTTCAATATTCATATACAATATCTGCCTTTTTAGCTAGCTAATATGCCTCAACATGTTTACCTGCTAACTTGTTCTCTCTGCCATTTCGTGTTGGTTAGCGTAAAGCAACTGCCTGCTGTGGGTGGAAATGCTGAAAACTCTCTCGAAATAGTGAACTTGTGAATACAGCTGAAGGGGAAAAAAATGCTAAGTTGGATAGCGATTCTCGGAGGGCTCATTACTGCGAACGGCGCCTTGCACATTCCAGATAGTCATTTTATCCACTGCTAATATACAAATATTGATTAGAGCGGCTTTAATTCGACTTTAATCACCCTCTTCTCATCTTGTTGCAAAGCCTAATGAGGCCACTTTAATACAACAGCAGCTACAGTGTGTCTGCGTGTTTCTTATTATCTACGCGTGATATGAACACGTGCGGTGAGATGGTCTTCAACCCCCTTATGCTCCCGTGTACAAGACATCTCCGACAAGGTACTTTGTCTCATCCAAAATAGCACCGAGATATCATGGATGCATGAATCCCTATGTGACAAATTGCTTATGTTTCCCTTCGGACCGTCGCTTGGCATGTAATGAAAAATGTAAAAAATCAGAAAATGTCTCTGGAAAGCCTTTGAACTGCATATTCAATGCGATGGCCAAATTAGTCTCCTGGTCCCCTAGCAACTGAGCACTCTGGGAGGGAGCCGTGCGCAGATGCTGGGAAACGTGGTGCACATCAGTTTTCTGGGATGCTGATTCTTTTTGTCCAGTCTTTCTTACAAGTCCTATACATAACGTATTCATTGGATATTTCTTTAAAATATGCATAGGCCGTGCGCTTAAAACAAACCAAAAGGCTATTAATTATGCATAATGGCCCCTGTTGTTCCGTCCGGTGTCTCCTGAGCAATTGGAAGCAGTGTCTTTGTATTATAGGGCTGTCATTTCTTTGTTTTGTTTTGTTTTTTTTGTTTCCCAGAGTACCTTAGAGGGAGCAGAGATAGGATCGGGTGACAGCTGGGGAGTAAAACTTTTAAGTTGTATGGATGGTGTGTTTTCTTTTTTTTTTCCAATCGGCGTTCAAAATGTTGAACAAATGGCTGAAAAAAATGGCACTTTGAATCTGCCGTCTGAACGAAGTGACAAGAACGCTCCTCTGTCAGCTGTATATCTGTACTCGAGAGTGCTTATTATCTCACCAGCTTGTCCCATTGTGGTTAAGATGGCATTGGTGTAACCGTTAAAACAGCATTTATACTGTATTTTAAGCACAAGCCAATTGAAGATGTCATTTTTATAATAACGGATAATGTTCAACTTACAAGTAATGCAGCCTTAATCAAGGGCTATGTTCATACAGCCGTTGTGCAAGAACAGTAGATTTCTGTGGCTAATATTAGCCTTTGTTAGCATTGTTTGGATCTTTACATTGCTGTGTTACTGATGTTATTTAGCCACTTAACTGACTTTATGACACCACACCGGAAGGCTAAATATAGATTCCTACTGGTGAAGGCCTGACTGGCCCTACTCTGCTTCCAATTGGGTGGTAGTCTTTGCCTTCGTTGGTTGGGTTGGTTATAATGTAGGCTTATGGGAAAGAGTATTTTTGGGCCCCGATACATCACGTGACATGCTCATCTAATTATCGGAAGCTTGCTGGTTTCGATTCCCCTGGTCTGCATGTCGAAGTGTTCTTGGGCAAGATGCTGAACCCAAAAACTGCACCTGATGTGCTGGTCGGCACCTTGCATGACAGCCACCGCCATCAGTGTATGAATGAATGACTGTAAGTCACTTTGGACAAAAGCGTCTGCAAAATGTAGATGTAAATTAGGTTTAAGCATGATTGGTTCGGGTGAGGGTTAGAATATCAGGGGTCAGCCAATCAGAGACAGAGTCCGGTGTGTGTTGCCTTTGCCAAAGTTCGCGACCAGGTGACATGTTTGTAGTTTCCCGCTCATGATCCCACCCACCCACTTTCAGTTGGGTCACTTATGGCGGGTTAAATTTGAACATTTCCGGAGTTCCCAGTCTGCAATCTCAACTGGAACGTCCCATGACGTCGGATTTTGGACTCGGAAAGTCGGATGTGGCCAACCGACCCTGACCTCTAAATCCAAGATGGCTGCTCTACATGTCAACAACTGTGAAAGCTGTGGAATATACTCCTAATTAACGCTTGTTTCCCATTTGTGTCTCATTAAATCTGTCTTACATCTGTGGACATGTTGCTTTGGCGTCAACATACCACATAATGCATTGTTATCAACTGGTAGCGCTGATAATGGCTAGAACACCTAACCTAGCTAACCTTCGACTTTTTCCACTCCTTCCTAGCTCAGAGGTAAATGGAAGGCGTCACTAATGACTATGTGTTTACAGCGACTGACTCCAGAGAATCATGGGAAAACAAAGGTAAATTGAACTGCCATTACAACACAATCACCATTCCCATCACATCCCGTAGATGTTAATTAAACAAAACTCTCACCACTTCCCCCAAATTATTTCAAACTAACCGAGACAGAACTTTTTCAAAGCCTCTGACCTCAATAAGAAATTTAGAGTCTCATCCTGGCCCAAATGTTCATTAAAGTATATTACCACTATGCACTATTAAAGGACTGAATCTACAGTTTGAGAGATCTTGCCCCCAGAGGAAATCCTCATTCTGAAACTGGGGGAACCTTGCTCGTTCTTCACTGTCAAACTGTTCAGTGCTGACTGTGATAAAACCCTGCATGAGGCCACTGGAGTGCGAGTGTGTATGTGAGGAAAGTGAGGGAGAGAAAGAGCATTGCAGTCTTGCAGTTTTCCTCACTGTATATGTGATGGAAGGGGCAGGCATGAGAGAATAAAAAGAAGTGTGTGTGGGGGCGGGGGGGATACAACAGCAAGGAAGAAATGATGTGTTGATGGCAGGAAGGAGGGGCGGAATGAAAAGGGAACAAGCATTGATGATAGAATAATGGATGTGAGGGAAGGAAGGAAGGAAGGTGTATGATGGAGGAAGGAAAACTAAACTGCATCAGGGGGATTACTGCCGTTAAAAGGTGCGATACGTAAGATTTGGAGGCCTGTTAAATTCATACTCCGAACAAGTTAGCTCAGTTAGCCACGCAACTAGTGACCCGATCAGCTGCCTGGACTGGGAGCTCAGAGCACGGGGGTAGTGTTGGTGTTGTTTTTAACTATCAGAAGAGAGTGCTTAATGCTGCTAACTGTATTATGTTTATGCATCCGTGACTGTAGCTTTTGTTAGCTCGGTTAGCCGTGAAGCTAGCCGGACTAACTGGGGAGTTTTCACCGCCCTATGTGAGTGCCATGCTGCAGTAAAATGGGAATTTGTTAGGTTTATTAATGATTAAATCTCTAATATTCTAAAAGTAAAAATAAAAACTAAAACTAACTGAATTAACCAACATTTATATGAACGATCACTTAAAAGTTAATCAATGAAGATTTATCAGCGCGCTGGCTGTTGATTGATTGTTGTCACCTAGCATTTTGTTTTTCAATTCAGTTTATGTCAAAGCAGAAGCATACAAGTATTTCTCAAAATGTTTGGACAGTCCATAATCACAGCAATATGAAAATTAAAAAAATGTGCTATGCTACAACAGATAACAACACACCGCCATCCGAAATATGCATTATTAGCTAGTATAATCATGGTCTTAAACTTATTTAACAAATTTCCACTTTTACTGCTGTTGTCTATGTCATTTGTCTAAATCGTGCTGCCGTACCTAGCTGCCCAAGATGGCGGACGACTACAACATTTGCCAATCACACCAGGTAGTGACAGAAGCTGTCCGGCCCGGGGCTAGCCGGTTAGCAATGCTAACTTCTGTTGATGTCTCTGCAACAGAATGCATAGCAGTCTTTAGCATGATTTAACATTCTGTTGATGATTTGAGTTAATATTTTAATGTTTTTAAAGTACACTTCTTCCGTACTACCCCTTTAAGTCCTGTGTTTATATCCAACTCATTCTCTGCTCCACTGAGGAACACTTAGCAACGACTTGACCCCAGACTCATGTTTACATGAGACTGTAAAACGGTGCCAGAGAAATCCTGTACATGGTCATGTTCTTATCCCCCCCACTCCCCATTAAACAACCGGCGGGGCCCTCGGGCTGAATGCTTAATTTACTGTACCTTGGATTAGCACTGGTTTAGCCGAAAGGAAGCCGGTAGTGATGTACACACAGAGTGTGGAGCGGGGGGGGAGAAAAAAGAGATAATTCCTCCAACCTCCTGTGTTGGCTTTTCTGATGTTTCTCAGCAAACAGTAGCGTCAAACATGATTTTCCCTTGAAAATAAATATAGAAAAAGACAAAAGACGAAACCAGGATCGCCTCATTGTCACGCTGAGATTGCTCGGCTCGGAGTGACTGATCTAATAAGCCTTTATTCAACATTTCCCATGCTATAAATAGTCATTACTTGTCATGTCCAGGATTTGATACTAAACCCCCTTGAGATCGGGCTGTGAAGGCTGACAAAGAGTCTGAATAAAGCTCAGAGAGGCGTTCTCAATAATACCCCTTCAAACAGCAGCTCCTATTTGAGGATTCTCTTCTTTTTTTCGCTTTATTTGTTTGTCTTTCTGCTCCCCCCCGCCGCCACAGCCGCCGAGCTGCTGCATTCATCATTCCTCATATTGTGTCATGTCACTCGGAGGTGAGCGCCGTGGATAATCAAGCGAATCATGAGGCTGGAGGAGAGCAATTTCTGCGCACGGGGGACTGCCGCTTCATTGTAGGTTTTTTTTTTTTTTTGCCTGATTTTCACCCGTGGGCCTTTTTCTGGCTCGCACGCCATCGCGGTGAGACGGCGAAATTACACATGCCGATGCAGAACGTACGTGCATGAATATGAAGATGGGGGGGGTGGACACGCATATTCCTCATCTGTCATCCTCCCTGTTGTTAATTTCCTGTAGTTTTGATACGTCAGTGCCCAATGGGACCATGAGTAATGAATGGTTGAAGGAGCTAAGTGCATGTTTACAGCATGTTCCTCTTCGGCGCGGCAACCTTGAGAAGGGGAAGAGCTGTCGTTCAGGTGGCGGTGCATGGCGCCACTCTCATTACATATAAATATAATTTACAGACGGCAGAATCCTAAGCGGCCCCCAGGGTCGGTCATGACGTCACACAAATATCCGGCTCTACTGACGCGATGGCAAACAGGAGTAATGGGCTACCTGTGAGTGGCCTCTTGTGAGTTGACTGTACTTGTAGTCTGTCAAAAGAGTGATCCTGTTGAACAAACCCATGTTATCTAACTAATGACTGTTTGCTAAACCCTCCCTGAATCTTTGGATTCCTCCACATGCTGAAGTGGTGTACCACGATGAGGCCATTAAGAAGGATAGTCTGTATTAAAGAGCTTGGTGGTGGGTTTTTATGAGGATTCCCAAACCACAAAATACCAATGGAAAAGTGTAAGGAATGGATTAAACAATGTTTTATCTGCTGCAAACATTAGCATGTCTCGCTAACTGAGCTACCTGTTTCTGCCAAGGAGCATTTCGTGCTGCGTTCCCTTGCCAGGGAAGTGCTTGAGAGCATACGTGGACATTTGAACTGAACACACAAAACTTTTAAGGGTAAAAAAAGTATGTATTTTGATGTTGTTATGAAGCCGAACACCATTTTAATTGAGTTAATTGTAACACGCATATGGTTGCCACAAAAACGTACCACCCAGGACACAATCTACTACCCTTCTAACTAGAAACAACAAAGCCAACATTTGATCAAGATATCAAATGTTAGCCAAAACTATTATCAAAATAACACTTAATATCTCTCACTTAGGCCTATGTATTAGCTTTTTGTATTATGACAATAAGACAAATTGCAGTTGGCTGACATGAAAAATGCTATGCTTGGATTGATAACCAGTGGGAGAAGACTTTCTGCCAGGGATATGTAGCCTTGCTTTAGTCAGCTTTTTAGCATAAAAGTATGTATTTTACTTCAAGTGCATATTTAAGGCACTTTTACAGGATTCTTATTTTAAAACAAGTCAGCTTTAAACCCTAGAGATGGTGATTGCGGAGTGTCATTGAGCAAACATTAGCTTAATCAGCTAGCCACGTAGCTGATTCATACCTGGAGACAATGTTTTCAACCAAATCGAGCTAACGTAATAAGATAGCTAGCTAGGCTAACTGCTTAAAAATCTGGGGACAGTGTTTTTAACCAACTCATTGAGCGAATGTTTGCTTGATTGATTTGCTAACTGCAGTTCATAAAATCTCATAGCGACAGTTTTTCATTTCAGTCGGCAAAATAGACGATCAGCTTCTAGAAATGATGAACCTTCTTACGTTTAGCTTTTGATTTAAACTTGTCACCATTATTGTTGCAAAATTGCATATGAGAATTGCGGGTCTTGACAGGTGTAGACCTCAAAACAATGATTCTTAGCAATTATTTATCTTTGTTCACATTTAATCTTGTGCAAAACAAAATGTCACAGGGGTGCCCGCTTGGATGGTAGAACACGATAAAGTGCCCTCTAGATGGCCTTCCAGGGGACAAAACATGGTGATTTGCCCTCTAGGGGTGACCCTCCAGTGCCTTTTCTGCATCCTGGTACACCACAAACACCTGGTGCCCTTTATATATTTTTTTTGCCCCTGACCCTCAGACATCCTTTGTCCGCCACTGTGATTTTTCCTTTTCATAAAAAGATCCTCAGTTATATGCAGTACATCTACCCCTCTAGTTCCAATTGATGGTACTCCCCGCAAGCCTGACCCTAAAGCCTGAGAGTAATATAAAACATCCAGGCCGAGGGGCTGTTGTGTCTGTGCTATAAAAAAACTAAAAATAACTGTGTGCGAAAACACCGCGTCGGGCTCACAAGGTTAATTTTCCTGATTAGCTGTTTTGCCCATTCATTAATCTGTTTGTTCACTCCGATTACACAACACAGTGCTTTCTAACGCTGCTCCACCTGCCCTGCATTCTTTTTTTTTTTTTATCCGCTGCCCTCCTCCCGCACACGTGACCCCCCAGAAATATGTGTCATGAAAATAAATGGCTCCTAATTGGTTCCGGCGTGAAGGGGAGAAAGAGCCGGAGCAGAGTCTCGCAAGGCTCGTGGAAGTTGAGCAAGTGGCTAAGTGGTTTCATGGGGCCAAGAAGAAGAAGTGTAGTTTCTATGGTTTTCAAAAAGTCAGCATAAGAATTGCTGCAGCTCTGTGTGCTTCATAAATGCTTTACTTTATACTTTGGATCTTTGTTTTCAGCTTGACCTGTTATAGACACACTTTTGAGGAAGTTTCCCGAGTTACAGAGGAGCATGAAATGTCCCCTCTTACACGGAAATTAACAAAAAAAAAGGAAAATATTACTCTAAAGCCTGAACATATTTAAGAATTATGAACACAACGCAACATTTTTAACTGAAATATCACCACAAGGAAGCAATTAAAGCCTCCGAGCAACTCTTGAGCGCCACTGGCTCCCGAAAACTTAGCTAATAGGGCTTGTGGACACAAATCCGGTGCAGCAGAGCAGAACGGCCCTCACTGTCGAAAAAAAAAGCAACTGGGCAGATAAGTTGCGAGGGGGGTTTTGAAAGGCAACTACTTCCCAACTTGAATCCTTTTTTTTATACCCACAAATACCCTCCCTTGTTTTCTCGGGTTTCACGCGTCGTACTGGCCTTGACGCCGAGGCCCTATTTTCAGGACTTCAGCGGCGTGATTATCAGTTCACGTCTTCCACGGAGGAAAGGTGAGGAGCCCGATGTGAAAGCGCACTCGATACTCTCACCAGCACAGACAAAAGGGCATTAGCAGACGCATAGGTGTCTCACGCTGTGGGGTCGCCATTCAGTCTTATTCTTAAGTGGCAGCCATCATAGAGTTGTCAGTGCCGGCTCCCTCGGGGCATAGTGAGCGGCCGCCGGAGGAGTGTAGAGTGTTTTCGCTCACCTTCTTTTCAGCCTCGGCGGGACCTAAAAAAAGGTTTTAAGTGCTTAATCCCAATTAATCTGGAGTTTACAGAAATCCTTTATTACTCCACTGAATTAGCTTAGTGGTCTTAATCCCTTGACAATGAGTTGCGGGCGTCAGCGCAGCGCCCACATGCACAGAGCCGTGCCGGCGCACACCTTGTTTTAAGAAGATCATTGTTAGGGGGCTAAACACACACAGTCGCTTAAAAATGATTCCAAAGAAGAGATTAAGTTATCTAAAGCGAGTTTATTTAATAACAGGGAATCTAACAGAGACGTCATGGAGGGTGAGAATGAAAGTGCTGCAATTCACATCCAGGTCATGTCTCCATGTGTTGGTTTCATACTTCATTCTTATTCAATTACTTAACATGTCTTCAAATACTGTACAACTACAAAACTATATTAAAAACTGAGGTAGTTCAGTATTTGCATTCAGTGCTAGGTTATGCTTGTTCCTTAGAAAAATGATGTATAAATGAGCCGACAGCAGGTTTTTCATGCGCCTCAGCAGTGGCGGATTCAGGATGCTTGAGGTGCAGGGGCAGAAACAATAAAAAGGGCACCGGGGGGACAACTGCTGCAATCTTTGCTGTAGTCAACAAAAAATGTTGCTTACATGTATTTACATATAAAATTAAACTGTACAGTAATGTAACACTCAGTTATATCAAACGGAACTTGATTCATAATTTGGCCAGCTCTGCTTTCAAGCATATTTTACAAACAATTATTATGACTTACATTGTTTGTGTGAAATTATGTTAAAATGGACATTTACTTCAGGGATTAATACCGTTCTATCAAAGTAAAGGATTTTGATTCCCTCATTTGTGCATTCAACCATGTTTACAATCTTCCCATAACCATAAACAAGTAGTTTTATTTGCCAGACTTCCAGACTACAATCATATTATTTGTCATACATAAATGAAGTTAGCGGACTTGCAAGAGACAGCTTGAATATGATAATAACGTTAAATAATTAGCCGAAATTGGTGCAGCAAGTCTGGAATATCTTGACTTTTAGCCTTTTTATTATGAGCCAAACTCTACAACCACAAGATCCTACATATCCCAGAATGCAAACACACAAAAGTCTCTTTCACCAGACCCTGAACACACCTGTCAAACTCCATGCCCCAGAGCTACAGGAGACATCATAATTAAACAATTCCTCCCCCACCCCCAAGCAGTCTGAACTTGAATTCTTGAGAAAACAAATTGGTGGCCTGCCCCGTTAACCACAAAAAAATTCTCTTATTTTTTTTTTTTTTTTCTCGCGCGGGTAATTTTAGAAGGATATCACAGGCAACACATGGAAATGATGCGTGCGTTTATTGATTTAAGTTGCCAGGGACTCATCAGTCAGCCCAGAGTAAATGCAGCTGACTGAGCTCATAAAAATCGCCGATTGCGTTAAATCAGAATTATATGATTTTATGCAGGTAATAAGAAAATGTGTCAGGGAATAGAAAACAACCTCCGCAGCCCCCGGAGGATGCGCACACACAAACACAAAAGCGCACCCCTCTGGTTCTAATTTTCTGCTCTCGGATGGTAATTAACAATTTTTATGTCACAGCGTATAATTGCAGATGAGGGGAATTAATCACATTATCGCAATTTCATAGCGGCTCAGAAAGTGTCCAAACAAAGGAGGGCTTACTCACGCGAACGCAGCATGTCTATTCGAGTCCCACGTCGGTTCATACCACGGGGGGAAACTAACTTGCTCTTAATCCCTATATCTATAAACAGAGCGCTTATTCATCCGCCCTCATTTATTCAATTCTGTTTACTGTACAGCTCCACTTGAATAATTGGGACTTGATGCTTCATTCTGGAGACAGCTTGACATTAGCTAGGACATTAAGGATGAATCGGTGCTGTCGGGGATGGCATTAATTCCCACCAACCTGCCTGCGCCACCCACACAGCCTGCCTGGGCGTCGAAATCAGCGATCAATCTCAAGTTTGATTAAACACATCCGACGATGAGAGGAAGATCGGCGCGAGGGTGGAAGTCAGGTAAACAAGGATTGATATTAATATATTTAGTTCTTTAGTTAAAAAAAGCACCAAAGGTAGACTTTTGAAATAGATTATGATGTTAGCTCAGTTCTTAAAGTAAATCTACTTTAGGCCCTATTTAATTACAAATGTTAAAACCAGGAAATGTATGGAGACGTGCTAAAAAATGTCATCAAGCTTCACCTTATTTTAGCTTTTGGTAATGACAAATTTTAAACAAACGGAAATTACATTTTGAAATGCAATCACGCTCTGACATTCAGCATTCCTCCGCAGTGATTCCTCAGGAAAGTTTCTTCCGAAAATTTGGCGTTTCACAATACATCTCTGTATACATCCATGACTGTAGCTGCCATTAGCTAGTTAGCTCAATTAGCCATGCAGTTAGCCAGACTACCGGAGGAATGCCCAGAGAAGGTTTTCAGGCCCAGGGATCGAATCAGACTATTGCCTATTGAGGTACAAAGTGGTGTTTGCCACCACGATGGGACGGACAGGGCTAGCTGGTTTGCATGTTGAATTCCAAAGATTTTTCTGCAACACAAAATAATTTTATTAAAGGGGCAATGTGTAAGATTTGAGTAAAAGAAACTTTCAAAAAATAACAAACATCAATGGCTTGTGAAGAAACAGTTTTAACATTATCGCATTTACTTGTTGTTTTGCAGAGAAGTTAGCATGCTAACCAGCTAGCCCAAGCACAGCCTGTCCCTCTCTGAAGCCCCTAAAGCTCTCAAAGTTAATGTTTAAACAGCAACACACATCTGGTTCCAGAGTTACCAGTCCCAAATGCTACCTGCATTGCTCACTGAGCTAACTATCTAACAGTGTTTCTCAATCCTGGTCCTGGGGACCCACTGCCCTGCATGTTTTAGATGTTTCCCTGCTCCAACACACTTGATTCAAATGAATGGGTCGTTATCAGACTTCTGCAGAGCTTGATGATGAGCTGATCATCTGAATCAGGTGTGTTGAATCAGGGAAACATCCAACACATGCAGGGCAGTGGGTCCCCAGGACATGGATTGAGAAACACTGATCTAACAGCAGCTACAGCTAGAAGCAGTTAGCGGTTGCTCCGGTGACACTGTTACCATTTGCTGGTGCCATATATTGCCTGTTTAACATAACATCAAAACAGATATTTGTACACACTGTTGATAATTTCAGTCCATT
>OMLP01008775.1:1517-12375 GCA_900302685.1 Spondyliosoma cantharus | reverse complement strand
CCCCCCCCACCCCTACACACACACACACAAAAAAAAAAACCCAAAAAACTGCCCAAGCAACATGTTCGCTGTGCGGATCGCCGCCTGCCTGTCCCTGCTGGTGGGCTTCTCGCTCCAGGTGGACGTGAAAAGTGGCAAAGAGGCGGGGAAAGCCGGGAATTTCATGGAAGATGAGCAATGGCTGTCAACCATCTCCCAGTACAGCCGGAAGATCAAGCACTGGAATCGCTTCAGAGACGTGAGTGGTGTGTTTTTTTTGTTTTGTTTTTGTTTTGTTTTATTACCCGAGCGTGGCGTTGTTTGCTGTCGTTGCTCTCACCTCGGAGGTGCTGGGTGTCTGTGGTGGAGAGGCAGCGCGGAGGTTTGGCGCTCAGGTGATTTTTGCGCACAGTGGACTGTCGCTCCGGAGCGCAGACACACGCGCGCAGCACGGGCAATTTGTGCAGAAGAACAATACTTCAAATGATCGAACATTGTGCCTCGTGGAATTATTAATTCATCAACATTAACTTTTTTTCTCCCTCCCCCCCTCCTCCTCTCTTATTTTCTCATTCATAGGCAGCTGACATGCCAAGCTTAAAAATTGACACTTTTATCTATGGACCTTCTTATGACAGAGCTCCTTCTGGGTTATCTGTGATGTAACAGTGTCTGTATTCACTGATCAATACCCATTGATCTGCCATATTGCCCACAAAATGTAAGGGGCTCACAGTTACAGGAGGCTTCCGACAGAGAAAAAGCCACACAGCGAGACATGACAAGTGTGTTTCCCACCCGGATCAAAAAAACATCAAATAGAAAGGGGAACAAGCATTTCTTTCTCCTGTGTGGATCTGCTGTCCAGACATCTCTGGGCTGTGGAGTGACAGCTTTGTTTATTCTGAGGACTGCTCACTACAAATGGCCAATGAATCGGACAAATCTCTGCATCAGTTTTCCTCGTTTGTGATTCTCAAAATTGGGCATTCGCTGGTTTTCTTTGTCAGACAGGATGGCAAGCTGAATATCATTGGGATTTGTTCGCCTTTCTGCTGTTTGTTAGTATTAGACCAGATAGAATTAGTTTACATGAAAGGAATCTTGATCGCGAGGCTCAGTCACAACCTTTTAATGACTGAATCTGACACTTGAGCAAAAGCAACAAACCAATAATGACATTTTTATGAAGTTCCACCAACCAGCCAATCCTGTAGTCCTGGAAAAAGGCAAAGGTTGGGTGATATTGATCAAATATTGTGACAGAGACAATTAAAACACCATTAATGACCAGATGGAAGTCTGTTTTTGGTTAATCAAGCTCATAAATCAAGTAAAGCCTTTGCGAGATCCAATATTGCCACAAGCATAGGCAGAGTTTACGGGGAGGCTGTTGCCCGTGGTGTAACGGCTGAAATACATCACTACATTGACTCTATAATATGTTTCCTCTCCACGTTTCTCTCAAGTTTGTGCACGATGTTCTGGAGACGTTATGTCGCATGAGGCCCTGTTCCATATCCGACTCAGGACCTACTCCATTATCTGCTCGCCCGCGCCCCCCAAATATTTCTTCTATATACGTATAGAAATCTTCCAAGTTATCCAATAAAATAGAAAATGATCTGAACACATCTGAATACCATTGTGTTTGGTTTTGTAATACATTCATTTTTCTTTGGGGGGGGGGGTGGTCATGTGACATGGCACGCTTTGAGGCTTCAGTTTCGTGCGCTCATGTATGAAAGACAAACACCCTGATGTCTGATGAACTACAAAGTGAGAGTCAGAGACCAATTTCATGCCCTGTTGTTTTTCCTTATGGCAAGCTCCGCGCCGCCGTCTTCCCTTACTGTATGCACGACACGGCGGGCGATAGTTGGACTGTGTGTACTCACGTCAGTTCAGAAATGCTTGCCCCTCACCTCTAGCGCAAATGTCAGACTCTTGATGAAGTTTCACCAAAGTCCACAATGGCCAGATACAAACAGAAGGAAGAGAGTATAACTGATGGGTCTAACAGGGTAAAGCCTCTCATGCCATCAAACTGTTAAACCCGGAGGATGAGTCTGCTGACCATCAGTCTTCGATTTCATGTTGCTGTGTTACAATGGAGATCTTGTTTAAACTGTTCAGGATTATTGTGGTGGATAATGATGGCTGGATGCACACCAGGTATTTTACTACGCTGTCGCTAATTATGTTTTTTTTATTTGAGCTTGTTTGGAGCAGTTCAGTATATGATTTACGTATTTTTTGGTTCTGTGATTTAACTGGTTTCAAGACAAGTTTCACTGCTGGGACAGTCAGTATACGTCACCGGAGTCATTTTGACGTGAGGTGAATGCAACTGATGGTAAAAATGCTGAATTTTTATACGCTATTTCAATAAGAAGAATATGTGCACCAGTATGCACTCCGTTGCCCGTTTATTACCAAGCTAAATCTGATACAGTTTTACACAACAGCCCTGCAATAACTTCTACCCTCACGAAGGCCATAATGTTGTTGAAACTGTTTTTGAGGGATTAACTTTATGGTCATTCCGGACGCTCGTATTTCGCGGTGTTACAGCAAATAGGGGATATGTGGGCGATGGGAAGGCAGTGGATATGGTAAAGGGTCAGGGTAGCTCATCGGTGCGGTGGTGTGACACCTCCCCGGTACCAAAGGACAGAACGCATGACCTGATTCAGGATGTGGGAGGGTCTCTGAGGAGGAGTCCGTAAGCTCACATCCGAGCCCTCTACCTCGCCAATTGGACAGTCGTTTGATCTCATTGCTGAGAAATACCACCTCACACAGGAAAGTCTTATCAACGTCGGCCAGATCGCAGCTGTATTAATTTGGGCCACACTCGGTGGCGTGCATGTGTCCTACTGCCCTGGAGCGCCTGAGGGCCCAGAAGGCTCGTCGGAGAATTTGTAATTGAACTGCAAATTTGTGCTGTCATGCGAAACTGAATATTAACTTTGCTGTCATTGCTTCACCTGTCTGATTGGCTCTGTGGTTGAGTGACAGGAACAGTGAGGGATGAGCCCTTTCTGAGGGGCTGTTGGTCGCATGTTTGGGTCTGTCCAGAAGTAAAAAGATAAATGTACATGATATAAGCTGGGGAAAAGTAGAACATCGTCTCATTTGTGAAGCTTCCCCTTCGTCCGCTGTGGCTCGGATCGTTCCTTGCGTTTGCTATGAATCAAACTGCCAAGTGACTGAATGCAAATGTTAAAATTAGACTCCTTGATTGACAAACTGATTAATCGGCTAATCGTTTCACCGCTGGTGTCTGGAAGAGATATCCACCCCTCTGACTTTTTTCTTGATTTATTGTTGTACAACTCTGAATCCCGGCGGATTAATTAGGCTCCTGCGCAACTTATCATTAGAGAAGATGTCTCTTAAATGTCAGTGTGAAAACAAATCTGTTGATCAGTTTCATTAAAGTTGAATTAATCTGCTGTGATTAAAATTTATAAAACCATAAAAGATTAAAAAGTCATAGTTGGGGGTGGATACTTTTTATATCTATAGTGTGAGTGTGTGTAGTAAAGACCCAAAGGGTATTAATTGCTATTCAGTAGGCTACAGTAAATACATAATTCAAGGGAAGATACTGCAGCAACATGTTAAAGCTTTAAGGAGAGCGGTAGAAATGGGACAGTACACAAGTAGAGTAACGCAAAGAAATAGATCACATTTAATAAAAAGCAAGGATAGTTGATTTAAAAAAGAAATACAGGCAGTCGTCCATTGCTGGTTAGATATTTAGGCAATGATGATTTCAAGTTTGACAAAAACTAGAGCACGGGTACCCGATCTGAACACGTCAAGACCTGTCAGGATCCGACAGAGTACAGTTTCATTTAATCTTTTAACTTAATTAAATTGGGATATCTGTTTATTTCTACGTTTAAGAATTATTTCAACATTTTGGAAAATTTGCAACGTCGCTTTCTTGCCAAGAGTTAGATAAGAAGATCGATATCACTCTCGCATTTGCGAGCTAGATATATGCTAGAAAGTTAGCAGACGATTAGCTTAGACTTGAAGCAGGGAAAACAGCTAGCCTGTCTCCATCCAAAGTGCGCCTGTCAACATCTCTAAAGCTACATATATATTATTTATTTAATCGATACACAAAGAGCCTTCTCGTCACCAAGCTAACTGCCTCCTGGCTGTAGTGCTAGCTAGTCCTAACGGTGACAAGATCGAGAGTATATTTCCCAAAATGTTGAATCTTTAAGGTGTAAAATGTGTGCCTGTATCAGAACTCATTTCAGTTGTTTGGCTTTTTTATTTTAGCGTTTGCCTTCGTTTTGAAAAAGGCGTTGCGCAATGCCATCGTGAGTGGCTAGTTGGGCTAGCATGGGAAAAGTTTGTGCCCTACCAAGTTCAAAAAGACCCCTATCAGTCTCCAGCTAACGGCTACTTAACTGAAGAGCTAGCTACATACAGCAACGAGAGACATTTCCAGTAACGTTTAACTTTGAAGGTGTCAAGGATGATGTTATTTTGTAGTTCGGGACTAGAACTACTGTAACTGTTTTGTTTTTTGGTTTGAAACAAGAAGTAGCTACGCAGCGAGATCATCAGTGGTTACCGCTTTTGTTTTGGTTTGCTGTCAGTCAGGCTGGTTTTGATGGGATCACATGGGAGAGGTTGGAGTTGTGTTTGTGCCCTTGCTTCATTCTGCCTCTTCATGTAAATCTCATCAAGTCGATACTGAACCACAGCGCGGGAGGAAGCACTGTGGAGGGAGACAGACAGCCGAGCTGGCTTGGTTCTGCTCAATAGGACAATTCTTTGCTGCTGCCACGCAGTGAGCCGTACCGTATGAAATATGAAGGGGTCGTATTTGTTTACTAGCTGTCTTGGCGAGCAGGTGGTGTGAAAACAGTGAGCAGGAATATTCATACTGCATCTAGATAAAAAAAAAAAAAATCACCATGTGGGCTCAGTGAAACAGTGATGCCGGTTTGATTGATCTGACTGGTGTTTAAATTGGACCAGTGCACATATGATTATCCAGCATGGAGGCATAATGAGGAAGCGTCGACAGGAAGAACAATAACACCAACAGCTGCAGAGGCAGGAGGTGTTGGGATAATCCACAGCAGGTTACAGCGTGTTATACAAGCTCCATTATGACTGGCATCAATGCTGAAGCTGTAATCACGACACATTGCAAATGTCAAGACATCAAATCTTCCGACTCACGTAGATTTCACGTCTGCGCAGAATTCACCCACACAAAGAGGACCAACAGGTTACAAGTGGTGACAAATGGTGGTTGTAATTAGCTGATTGCGTCGTCCTGAATCATCGCACCGGGTAGAAGTTCCACTTTACATTCTGGTGCGTCTGGGTGGATCGGCTCAGTGGGAGCTCAGGGCCACGGCTCGTGTGGACAATACTGTGCTGTTCATTCACGGCCAGATTCTCCCATCTCGCCGAGCAGAGCAGAGAAGGGAACTCATTAAGTAGCTGCGCAGCCTTTCAGCCAACCACAGAGGGCTGTTTTAAGGGTTGCACCTGCTCGAGTGCCAGCTACATATTTAATGAGGGAGAATTGCTACATCTTTCTCAGGTAAATGGCTCCTCGGGTCCTTTGGTTGTCAAGATTAGCACAGAGTGAGGCAGAAATATGAGCGGTCGATGGTGCTTATGAATTAGTTTAATTTAGGACAGTGATAAATGCATTAATTAGATTACTATGAGTGGTTCCTTACATTTTATACGAATAAGCCTCTAAGTGTGCCTAAATCTACATCCTCAATATTCATGCAGGATATAAAGAAAGGGAAACCTTAAATGTTTCTGCACTGTAAAAGCTTCTGGGTTGAAACTAATGATTCTTTTCTCAATTGATTTATCTATTTATTGTTTCAACTTGCAAAATGTCGGCAAAAAAATTGAGAGTCAACAGCCTGCGTAGGCACAGCAGTGCTGCTAATATCAGAATGCTAACATGCTCACGATGATGTGCTAACATGTACATGTGAGCGGATAAGATATTTCTGATTTTCACCGACTTAGTTTGAGATCTTTGCTTGCTAACATCCGCTATTTAGCAGCTGAGGCTGATGTGAGTATCATTAGTTTTTAAGGCATTAATCATAAATAAAAGCATCAAATGGTCCCGATGAAGCCGCTTATAGAGAAACAATTCTCTATCTGTACCAAGTTAATCCATTTATCCAGTCCATCCAATAGTTGGTGAGACAGTTGCCCTTGTGAGCATGTTAGCATGCTGACGTTAGCGCCTAGCTCAAAGCACTGCACTGCATACTTACAGTACAGCCTCACAGATCACTTTCACGGCTGTGGAAGCTTAGTGTTGCTTCAGTTCAGCCAACAATGGACAATGGGCGAACGTAACTCAAAGAGCCTTTATTTTGCAAATGCGACTGTACATATTTTGTTTGTTATTGGTAAGTTGGCCATAGAAGAGACTGTGTTGTTTTCACGGATAGGCGAGGCCGAATACGACAGTGACGGCGTGGGCTGGTGGGTCGACTACGGCACGTTTGGCACAATATTGGGTTGTTCAGTTAGCCTACATGGTCAAAAAATAGTGAATAATGGCCATTAAAAGTTACTAGGGCCCAGGATGACGCTCTAAAATACCATGTTTTGTCCAAAAACAGTCTAAAATGCGAACACTCAATCGAAGATGATATAAAACAGAAACACCTCACCTGTAACAAGTTGTGATCAGAGTAATCCAATACAACTTGTCATCTTTGTTTGATTTTAGTAGATTGAAAGGATTTGATTGACCTGCCCCCGTCAGCCACAGTGTCATATAAGCACTCCACGTGGATCACATGTAGAAGGACAGCAAGCATGTTGGATGAACCACTTAAGCTCTAATAAGCAACCCGATTCCTCGTTCAACTGTAGAGCGGAGTCGTTTATACGCGCTGCTGTGATTGAGACGACTGCAATGGTCCTGGCCGCTGATCCTCCATCAACACAGCTCCTCTCTGAGAGCCCTTACATAAATGGCTGGACCAGGGTTCGCTCCGTTTTTTGTCTGCTGAACATGACGCTGTTGCGTCCTAAGTGACACTGAGCTCCTTTACTTAGCTCAGAGACACGCCGCCAGCTGTGGGTTTTTCTGCTCCTGTCATCAACCTCAGCCATTTATTAGCCTCCCACAGGATTTATGCCGCAGCGCTAACAGCCAGTGTAATTACGGATATGAAAAATTAGAAAAATTAGATCAAGAGGACAGTGTGCAAATTGTAGAAAATATGATAATGAGGCCCCTTTTTCCAATTAAAAGTGAATGGCAGCGGGGGCGAGGGAAATTAAGATGGGAGAAACTATAACAGTTAAACGAGCTAATAGTTATCTGTGTTTCCTCTGCCGCGTGAATCTGAAGATCGAGCCATCAAGTCAACTGTGTCGAAAACCTTCTCGCTGCACACTAATCAGATCAAAAGTGCCGTAAAGAGATGTTTTCTTTCCTTGTCCTCTTGTCGTTGCGATGCGTGTCTTTCACTGGAGGTGAATGTCAGGGAGATTCGCAGCGAGCATTCGTGGCTGCTCGGATACGATTCACGGTGGAGACAGAAAGAAAAAAGGAGATCCTGTTGGCTTCCCAACACAAGCGTGGGCGACTCCTAATTGAGTGGAGAGGCTGTTTTGTGTTGTTGCTCCCGTGGAAAAGCTGTACACGTCGGAAAGCAATTTACGCCCTGCAAAGAAAAGAAAAAGGCCAAAAAAACACTGAGGCTGCCTGGAACAGCGGGAAGAGTTTCTCACAAGCAAAGCCTACTTGTTGTGATGGGACAGTACGTGTACGTATATTAATGTGTTTCGGAGCACCGTGGCCTGAATTCACATCTTTTTCAGCCGGTAACTTCTCTGCAAGTTCCTGAAATGTCGGGCTGAATAATTAGCCGTTCCAAGGTTCTTCTTCTGGCTCTATTGTTCATGCATTATTTATAGTGGCATCTGCCTCAGAGTCGTCTCTGTACTCGCGAAGCTCCTCTATGCCTCGCTGCAGGCAGAAGAGCGATAAATGCTGCCAGTCCTGCTCGCGTGTCTGTCTGTCTTCGTTCAAGGCGGGCACGGTGTCACACCTGACACCCAATCAATGATCCAGCTTTTTTAGCAAAACAAACATAATCTATGTCATCGCTTGCTTTGAGGTGATAAGAGAAACTGGTAGAACTCCTTTTGGTTCTGTTGGTGTGGTCGGTAAATGCCCTGGTTATTGAAGACAAGAAACAAAATAATCTGCACAGTAACAGTTGCGTATCACTGCATTAAAGTAAAAGAAATACAAAACAAAAGACTCTGCAGCTATGCCAGCAGCTCTGTGAGGCTGTACCAAGGCCAGGCCAGTTGCCAGGATAAAGTGTTGGCATGTAACGTTTCTGCAAATCACAGATGTGTTCACATTTGTCATAGGCTACATGCCATATTGGTCATTTCTACGATATCCCTTACATTAACTTTACACGTCTATGACCTGACTTTTTCGAAGCTGGTCGAGCCACAGGAGAGAAGGCTGCCAAGCCACTGACTGCATTTTGAGACTAGTTTCAACATTTGTAAAGGTGACACCTCTGGATAGTTTTGATGAGACCTCAGAACATCTCCAGACCTGTTTTATGGTAACACAAACATCTATTTTATGTGGAAACATGTTTTTTTTTTTCCTACCGCTAACCAAGTGTTTTGGTTAAAGTTGTGACAAAAAGAAATGTAATGTTTCAACATAGCTGTTGTTTGCAGAAACTTACATTTGCTCACACGTCAGCGTTCATCATTATGACAATGACAATGTTGACATGATCGTCAACTTAGTTAAGCATGTTAACATGCTAACATTTGCTAATTAGCCCTAAACACTAAGTACAAACATTCCATAAGTATTGGACAGACATAGTTTTGCCTGATGATTGGGCTAAAAGGAAAATTAAGCATCCTCAAAGTTATTACAGTTTGTCCCATAGAGGACGTGAATGTGCATATTCATGGCAATCCCTCCGAAAGTTTCTAATGTACAGTATTTTCCCTAAAATACAAAAATGTTGTCCTCATGGTGGCACCACAGGAAATCTGGGATCATCATACAGGAGGGTCAGTCGCTTGTTTTTTTCCTCAGAACAACGGACCGACTGACCAACATTAGCATCCCTGAAGCCACGCCGCTGAAAACCAAGAGTAGGAATGTAAAATACACCAGTAAGTAAAGATAACAATGAAATCAAAGGCCGAGTCAAATGTTCATGTCGATAAAGCACATCAAGTTTAAATTGTACAATACAGCATTTGATGTGTGTTTTAACAGGCTCTCATATTTGGATCATTCATTTCAATGTCTGGTCTATTTCACTTCTAACGCTAACCTTGTGTCTGAGCTGATGTTTGATGTGATTCAGATCATTTCAGGTTTGGGAAGAGATAACTGACCTGACTGAGGCTTGTTTTTTTTCTTTTTTTGGCATGATAAAATATGATATATTTCATTACAGATATATGGAACCTGCTGATAAGAAATCCACCTGTATTTATTGTCACCTGGAAATTCATCTGCCACTCGACAACAATGACATGCCTATCTGTTTATCTGCGATGACCTTTGTCGTTATCTCTCGCAGACACGAGGCAGAAACCCCAGTTTACCCTTCGCTGGGTAAACACTTCAGAACAGGCTTCACCTGCTCAAATCACTCTCCAGCACGGGTGCAGTCATGGGACCTGTTATTTGACTGGAAATTATAATAAAAAAAAAAGCCTGCAAACACTGTTGTGCATAGATTAGCCAGGTGGAAATATATTTAGGCTGCAGAAAGATGCTGCCCTGAATATATTCAGGTCTGCTGCAGGCGCTTTTGATAGATGTGTGCTCGGGTGCCGCCGTCATTGTGAGCTGCGCTAAACAAACACAGCCGCGCCGCTTATGTTCAGGTACAAACGGTGTAATAATGTGAGGTGCTCGGGTTCAACCTGGCATTGATAGATTCTTTGCTTTAGGCCACAAATCACTCACTGTTGAAACAGCAGGGCAAGCACTGTACAATTAGGCCAGGCAGCTACAGAAACTTAAAGGACATGCTCTTGCCTCGGGGACAATCCGCCTCTTTTTTTTTTTTTACTGTCTTCTGTCTGTTTGATTTTGAACGAGATGCCGGCCGACTGCTCGTCTTTGGCTCGAGCGTCCCCGGAGCTGCATGCGGAGATGGAGGAGCCGGGAGAGCTCCCTCTCTGTATTAACTGTCACAGCAAGGATGAGGTGTCAAGGACATGCTTGCTTGGAAGGGACTGTGATCTTATGTGCACAAGCTGTATTTAGCATGTGTTGCTTGTGGCGGATGCATGTGTTTGTGTGTGTGTGTGTGTGTGGGAAGAGAGACCGTTAATTTGTCGAGTTGGCGCGGTAATGGATACACCCTCCAAAGTCATATTGAAATGACCTTAATCAAGCAGATCGTATAGAAGGGATAGGAGGCAGAGCCGGAGCGCTAATGGCTTTTTTCTCAGTTGAAAGAACTCGACAGAATCTCATTTATGCGTGATGTAGTCCTTCCTAAAGCCATAACGTGACATCTCAATGTTGCCTCCCTGTTTTACTGTAATGTCCCGCCGCCACCGCGGGAGATTAGCATTATCAGCAGCCACAACAACCTAATTTGTTCTCATTGCCGTGGCAGACGGGGGGAATTAAATGTAATCAGCCAAGCTAGCATATTTAACTTAGCTACTCCCCGTGAGCTGTCTCGCGCCGATCCCTTGCGGTATCTCGACTGGGATGGTTATCATCATTATCCTCTCTTAACCGTGCCGCTTGTTCCCGAAACTCATGCGTCTGACAGTTGTAAAAAAAAAAAAAAAAAAAAAAAAAAAAAGAGCCGTGGAGCTT
>OMLP01008774.1:1667-19800 GCA_900302685.1 Spondyliosoma cantharus | reverse complement strand
GGGAAACATAGAACCAGCGGATTTAATCAAAATGAGTTGGTGGACCTGAAATTCAGCGGGTGGCTGCACCTGACCACTTATGTTAAGTTTTATTTTGTTTGTTTTGTACTACGTGAAAATATTAACAACATTAAATGGGCTCACTTCACAGTGGTTTAGTAGTAAAACGCTAGATAAGCTATGGTGGCGGGAGCTGTTTTAATAAAGTCCAAGTTTCGGTTTTAGGCATGTTTTGCCGAGTCTGTCGCAACGCAGGGATCCAGAGCTTTTATTGAAGCTGCACTACTTATAGGCCAGATGTGCCAAACGCCCATGTTGGCTCTCTCCACCATCGCACCAGCATCAATAAGGCAGCAAGCAGAAGCAAATGTATACAATGCCACATTGTTTCAAATGTAAATATATGTCACTGATTATAATGAAATATCTGTTATGAAATATCCAGTAGTTAGCTTGCACTGTTTTCATGTTGTAGGCTTGTCAAACGCTGCAGCATTCGAGCCAGTGATTCATCTGGAGCCTGAAGCCATAATTGGTGGTTTTAAATGTTTTTACTGGCTCCTAAAGCACGAAATTGCCCACCAGACAAATTACGGAGCCTTGCTGGATTTTGCCAAGCTGCTTGGCTGTGATTACTTCTCTAAACTTCAGGTAAATTATTAAAATGTATATTTTGTGATGTTGACAAAGTTTTCAAAACACTATAAATGTCATGGGTCATATTACTCCCCTTTTTTAGATTGACGAGAGGACCAATTATAGGTCCCATAAAATAGTTACATTGATTATTGATCATTTTTTCAAATTTCCAGTCAACTTTTAACATTGATTTAATGCAAGGCAGTATGGAACCACTCTAAATTCTACTCCGTCATGAATCTGTTACCTATAGGGCACTGCCATCAGTCAGTTGCAGGCCCCTATCACAAAAAAAAAAAAACATGCTTCGCCGCCGGTGGGTCGCCCTTCCAACCTACCACCAGGCTTAGCAAGTTTTCCGAGGGAAACCCTGAACAGCTATAGGCTCAAGTATTTGTACTTTCCAGTGCTCAGTGCAAAATTAAAAAGCCCTTTCAGAGTCTGAGGGTTTGTCAGTTTGTATGTTCTCAAATACAAAGAGAAGCTTGTTTCAACGCTGCTATGAGACAGTTAGATAAAACTTTGTCTTTTAAGTCTTGTAAGACTTTGAACAATTAATGAATCTTTAAGTATCCCAACTCAGAAGGCCACATATAGGCAAACCACATTTTATTTTTATCTATTCCTTACCCAGTGTCTTGCATATTTATCTTGAGTATTCGGCTGAATGTAGCCGCATTCTTCTGTATGACACTGACCTGAAACAGTGGTCCGATGTCCACGTCAAAGCCCAGGTCGGCAAACCCTGTCGCGATGACTTTGGCACCTCTGTCGTGGCCGTCCTGCCCCATCTTTGCCACCAGCAGTCGAGGGTTCCTGCCCTCTTGGTTCTTAAATTCTGCAACTCTGACATTTAACAAAAAAAAAAGACATATTTATATCAGTCCAGCGATCAGCGTGTTCATGATGGCTGCATAGATGCTGTATACCTGTTGTGGGTCATGGCGATCTCTTCATGCTCCCCGAACTCGCTGCGGTAAGCGCCGCTCACCATCCTGGTACTGGCCTTGTGTTCGCCAAACACCGTCTTCATTGCATCGGTTATTTCACCAACCGAACATCTGATAAACAAAAAAAAGACGATGTCAGTACATTTTCACTTTGCAGTAATATCTAAAGTGAAACATTCCCGTCATTCATTTTCATTTCACATTCAATAAACTAAATGCAATTGCCCTTGCCATGTCGTTACATGATTTTATTGAGAGTAATGACATTAATCAAAATTAGAGTCAGATGTCAGAGAGACTATCAAATAACTCCAGTGAAGTGTTTGTCACCAGCTTACATAAAAGTATGAGGCATATTATATGATGACGATATACGGTGAAGTGTTTCATATGTGGTATAGATGTCTGTGAGAGTCGTGCTATGAAGTCATGCTGTGCCAGTGCCGCAAAGCATCAAAAAAAAAAATGTTATTTTCTTAAAACAGAATGGGAGAGTTGTGCATTTTTGAATCTGGGCCTGACGTAACCATTTGGGACATCTTGCACAAGATTTGTAAGGAGGAATTCTCCTTCAGCAAGACATGTGCTTGTGCTTAAAGAAAGTGTCTTAATATTTCATGAACAAGAGGCTCTCTGTCTCGAGGAATATCTTTTTGTAAAGTTTGACAGTTGGAGTCCAAAATGTTTGGTAGGTATGAATCATTGAGAGAGCAAAACATGTAAACATAGGTCGCAGATGAAATGAAAAATATGTTTATACCTTTCAGCAGTCCAAGTTCGTTTCTTTTCATGTGTAGGCCTCATATATAGGTTGATATTATCTAATCTATCTTTCCCATGCATCTGCTCGTCATACCAATAACTTCTTAACGAGTCACTGTTAGATAACTTGGCTTTGTTCAGCAGTGCATGATAAGGTACAGCACAGATTAGCCTCAGGTATGAAGAGATAGACGAACAAGAGGCCTTTAGAGAAAAAAAACACAACGATGACTGTGTGGTGCATGCGTGCGAAAGAGAAGATCAGAGGCTTTTACAGATGAGAGAATTGATTCACAGCAGTTATAAACTGTTAAACGGCGGCACAGATTATGCGATATGCCCGCCGTATCTAACTTTTCAACTGCGCTACGAGAGGATCCTCGGCGAGGGCAGTGAAGGGAAGGAAAATAACATTTACTCTTTGAAGCCAAAGTCACACAAACATAAGGGCAGACATTATAATCATCTGTGAGCGTTTGTACCTGGCTCGTGCTGCCTCCACAGCCAGGGCTAAAAGGTTGCCCTCCCTGGTTTTGGCACACTCCTCGATGGCTGCCAGGCACTTCTTCGCGACATCAGGGTCACGACTCTGCCTCACCTACAACAGAGGGAGGAGGAAAAAATGCCACAAACAGTTATTTACATTTACACAATTGAAAAACATTCAAAACACCTTATAGACCTTTGATAGAAGGAGAAGCACAGGTGTAAATGATAAGATTAACGATAAATCTGTTCCATCTTAGTGACCCTGCATGCATAATAACAAGACCCTGGAGGGGGGACACACCTGAATGGAATGCAGCCATTATTAATTAAGATTATTAGCTGCACCTGTGTTTAGTCTAACTGGCAGCTTTTGTCCATTTTGCGCCGCCGGGTTAAAAGGTAATCTGGTAGAAGTTTTTGGACTTCAACTGTCTCGGGTTGCAAGTTAATACGGCATGTCACGGATGATAGTTGGGCATTTTCAAAAGCCCATCATGGCTACTATAAAATCAAAACATGTTATGAGAATGTACAGATAGAAACGGGTAGTTTAGCAACTTGCAGCCCTGATTCAGACCTTGATCTGAGAGAAAATTGCCTCAATTTATCTGTGTGTCTGTCTCAAGACTGTCTATATGAGCACTCCCCCCCTCAACAGACTTAAACTGACATGCGACAATCAGCGGGACATGACATAAACACTGTGACAAAGATTCAGCCCTGAAGGTGAGGCTTAGGCAAATCAGTATCTTTTTTTTTGCATATCCAGACTGGATGCCAGCGTCGAGGAAATGCATCAAAGCAGCTGTGCAGACCGCTTGCTCTTGCCAGCGGAGAGGTATAGAGGACGACGCAGATAATAACAGTGTGTGAACAGTCAAGCTGAAATGAATTTTCTGCCCACAGCTTTGACAGCATGATTGTTTGGTACGGTGGAGATGATGGATCTTCATTTCGATGCTTCTTCTGTGATGGAAGCACCGGTGTGCGTGTGACTGACGCCTATGTTGCACCGCGCACACGAACACCTCATACACTGTGTCCGTCAGTAGATTTAAGAATAGATGAAGTTTGGTAATCAGCGCGGCAATTGCTTTGTTTATTTCCTGACTGTCGTCTAGTTTTATTTCTGGTCCAAAGATAGAGCAGTAATGTCCTCTAGTACGAACGCTTCATTATCTTCATGTCACAGAAATAACATCTGCATCTGAACGAGGTTCAATTTAAGCCCTAATTTAGAGAGCAATCGATTCTGAATCAGCAGCGGGGCAGTTTTTTTTTCTCTCCCTGTTGATTCAACGGATGAAAAAGCTGATGACAATATAAAAATAGGATTGTACAAACGCAACGCACTGAAAATAAATCGTCCTCTCTCACCAGGCCAGACCACAGAACCCTGTCGACATTGTGTGCGAACAATAAAGGTCGTAACGAAGTTGTTAAAGGACTTAATAAAAACTTTAAAAGGTTCCTCCATAAATTTGGAGCAACATTTGTGGGATTATCTACACCAAGAACGTATAATGAAGTAGAAATATGCACTGCAGGACCAATGATAGATGATGCACAGGTAAAGTGAACAGTGATTCTCTCTGTGCAGTGTTCTGCTGGGAAACCCTGGGTCCTGGCATTCCTGTGGATTTTACTTAAGTGCTCGCTCATGACAGGTCTGATACAGTGAGCTATTGCTTTCCTTAAAACTGTCACCAAATAAGGCAATATGAATGTTAAAGAAACCTTTAAAAAGCGCCCCGCTACGCTGCAAAGATTGCTCGGGAATGGGCTTTGAGACCTGACGTCGATGCAGTTTAGGTTAGTAATGAGTAAGCACACAATCAGTCGGAGAATTACTGAAGACGTGTGCATTAATATTCATAAGCGACGTATATTCCCCATTGGAAAGCCTTTGATCGAAGCATTTCAGCCCTGTTTGTCTACTTCAACCTCCACCTCAGTTACGTGGAGTGATTTGCGTGCAACTTCAGAGGTTCTGATCGTGTTTTCCCGCGGCAGAGCTATCCGTTTCTCTCTTTGAAGGTAAAACTGCTCCTACATTTGATGGGATTATGGACGCCCTTTTTGGAGCGTCCTTTAAGGGAAGCTGTGGACGTCGCCGGATTTACATATAAATGACATGGTTAGACATCAGACCGTGATTAGGAGGGACAACAGTACATTATCAGACATGACATCTGTTGGGACAAGAACAGACAAAACACACACACAAGTAATAACCCATTACAAAATAACCCCCCGCCCACGCCGAAACTTCCAGCTTCTCTATACAAAACACTCAACTGCGAACACACCGATGAACAAACTGAGCACAGCAACTCTGACATTTCGCGTGGCCAGAGCAAATATAATGAGTCGGGCTTAGCGCAGCAATCTTGGCGAACAAATAACAGTTACGTGATACATGTGAACCGGGCATTAGAGTATCGAGGATGAAGACGAGAGAGAGAAAGAACTCTGACAGCCAGTTGTGCAACACATTACGTAAATGTCTCCCGTATGGATAAGGTCAAAGCTCTATGCTGTCTGGAAACAGCGGCAATGCTTCCTGTCTTTTCAAGCTGAGGCCTTAATGGTATTCATTCAACATTTCACATACACAACAACAACAATAGCGGAATTTTAAATAATGGCGTCACCTTGGTAACCTTATACCAGAGATTTAACTAGAAATAGTCGACTCTCAATGAGCACTCACCCTCTTCAGTTTTTCAATCTGTTTCTCACGTACGACAGTGTTATCTATAGCCAGCACCTCCACGGTCTCCTCCTTTGTCAGACGGTACTTGTTCACCCCAACGATGACCTCTGCGCCTGTAAAAAGGACAAGGAGGTGCGTACTTTAATCAGCAGGAACATAGAACGACAAAGAGGTTTTTAGATAACAGAACAAGACACTTTCAGGTGCTTTTTCCGGCAAGTATTTCTACTGATTTTCAAAACACAAATGTCAAAAGGTGTTTCACATTTTTCGCCTCAATAAACAGTTTGCGGCAAAAAGCTATTCTGTGAGTGCCAACTGCCGTTATATTAACTTATTGAATAAGGAATGGGTTCAGTCATTATTATTATTATAATCTGCGGTAGATGTGGGTGATGAAAAAAACTTAGGATGAAGAATATATAGAGAAAACAGGCAAAAGCTTATATTGCCCTACAAAAGGCAAAGTGTAGTAACTACATACTGAAAATGGAGCTATAACCAGCATCTGTGACAGCAGCTTTTACATTTCCTGCAACTGTAAAACAAACTTCACTGCACTTTATTATTATTACAGTTATCGTTTTCTTTTTCCCTGTACGGCTGATGTTCGTCTGTTTGTTTTGCTATTTTTCTACAGAATGTTTGCTTGTGAGGTATCTGCAGCTTACAGGATGTTAAGTTATTGATTTTCCCACAATTGTTATCTTTAAATAAATAAACACACATACATTTTGATTCAATCTCATTTTGATTATTCTTTTTGTTATCTACGTCTTATCTAGATGGGGAAGCTGAGCGAGGACATTTCGTTGGTAGATGCTGCGGTTACAGTTTCTCTGGGCATTCTGTTAAGAATACCCCAGAGCTGGGATCAATATCCTTTTTTTTTTTTATCTGATATTGTGTGGCCTCTATCTATTATTCTTTTCTATGCTGTGTGTAAGCAGAGGTAAGCAACACCCTCGCCAAGGACACGAGAGACAAACATGGACAGTTCATAAGCCGTGCTTATGATAGGGAAAACACTGTCCTGCATCTGGGAGCCAAACATGGTCAATCATAATGCAAGGCCCATTTGAAGTGGAATAGGAAAAGGTCAGCAGCAAAGACAATGAGCCAGGGTGATTCAGAAGAGCAATGAATATCATCAGGCAGGCATCAGGGGATTATAGAGCAAAGCTACACAATTTGCGAGGCATACACACAATGCCGAGCTCTTCGAACAACGTACACATTGTCTGCTTGAATCGAGCTGTGAGCTTGTGTACCCGCCACTTGTGGGAGCCTCACCTGGCCTGCATACTGCCTGAGGTCTAACGAGACTTAACAGGCATACGTTTGAGTTGAAAGGGCCAGTGTTTAGGATTTAGTGGCATGTAGCAGTGAGACTGCAACCAACTGAATACCCCTCTACTCACCCTCCCCTTTAAAGCATATAGAAGAACCTACTGTGGCCTTCAAAAGCGATAAAAACTCCAAGGAACCTCTCTAGAGCCAGTATGTGGTTTTTCTGTTTTGGGCAACTGTGTGACTGTTTGGCTATGAAAATACCTGGATCTTCCACGTTGTGGGGCCCACAGAGCGTGCGCGCTAGAGACTTCCGCCGACCGAGCTGGCTAGCCTTCAGTTTAGCGCCTGGCTAACTCGATTGGGGATAAAATAATGTAATCGAGCGGCTCTTCTAGACTTCGCAAATTTTACTGGAACCCGATTTGCTCCTGATGAGCAGACTGGCACCTTGCATGGCAGCCGCTGCCATCAGTGCATGAATGTATGTCAGGAGTTTAAAGAAATTTTAAAAAGTGAAAGAATGAGATGCTTTCAGGCAGTGAGCAGATGATTTAATTTTACAGTACCTGAGTCGATGCGGGCCTGTCTGCGAGCAGCACATTCTTCAATACGAAGTTTTGGAATGCCCTCTGCCACGGCCCTCGCCATGCCTCCCATTTCTTCAATGTCTTTAATGAACTGTTCAAAAGGAAAACACAGGTCTGAACAGAATGACTATGATGACGGATCACTACACCACTACATTTCACTTTGTCTGTGACCTGTACCTCACAAAAACTGCACGAGGTTCTATAAAGGTTTGCATTAACAGCAGTCTTTAGCAGCATGTCATGACTGAATTGTGGCTGAAAAATAAAACTCTTCATTAAAACAATATTCTGACTACTTTGCATGGCAGCCCAGTCTGTTGCCTGTCTGTCCTCTTGACAAACCTTCAAAGCCGTGTTATAGACGTCATCCGTGAGAGCCTCCATCATGTGCGAGCCCCCCCAGGGATCGGCTACTTTAGGGATGCCCGACTCTTCCTGGATGATGATCTGGGTGTTCCTGGCAATGCGAGCGCTCTTCACTGTGGGCAAGCCCAGAGCTTCATCGAAGGAGTTGGTGTGGAGGGACTGGGTCCCCCCGAACACAGCTGCCATGCCCTCAATCACCGTACGGACCACATTGTTGTACGGATCCTAAGAAGAGGAGGAAAGTTGGTTAGTGCTCAGTATTTTTCATTGGTTTTTAAACGTTTTAAGGACTTATGTTTACCTGTTCAGTGAGAGACCAGCCTGAGGTCTGGCAGTGAGTGCGGAGGAGGAGAGATTTGGCATTCTTGGGTTGGAAGTTCTCTTGAATGAGCGTGGCCCACAGCTTCCTCGCTGCCCTCAGCTTGGCAATTTCCATGTAGAAATTCATCCCAATACCCCAGAAGAAGGACAACCTGACAGCACAGATGGAAAATGACAAAAGATGAGAGATCAATTGTTAAAAAAATAATGATTATTCAAAATGGTATGTCGTGACACATCTAACCTTAATCCAAAAACGGCAGCTCCTGTGATTATGGATATGGCACTTCAACATTTTGCTATTAAGATCCATTTCGTTTAATTGTTCTTCCCCAATTATAATCATAATAACTATGATGCATCTCATTTATATACCACCTTTTAATGGTACTCAAAGGCAGAAAGGAAAACAACACACTTCAAAAATAACATCAATCAGAAATTCAAAGCCGATTAGAAGAATTAAAACTGACTGAAAAAGATGGAAATGTGTGGTGAAGCAACTGCTCTGCTTTTTCCATATTTTTGTACTTTTTAGTCAGATTCCCACTAATCCAGGTTGGATTAGTCATACATTCACATCTATTTTCATAACAGACTGCTGAGAAAGGTTTGTAATGAATCAGGATCGCTTCCCGCACCTATCCATTACCGTTGTTTTCGCCACAGAAAGGTTTTTCTGATAAAAATAATCACCACGGCATCAAACAAAAAAGTACGGAAGGTTGACATTTATGTAAAATTATCAACACAATGTGCCTGTTACCAAGGGCAAGCGCCTCTCGTGGGTCTAGGAATGATCAGAAAAATAAGCTGCAGAGAGAGAGAGAGAGAATAGCTCAGGCTGAAAAAGCCTCCAGTTGAGTGACATAGTGAGTGACTCTCTGTAAAGACATTCTGTGAGATCATTATGTGGAGAAGGGTCAAGCTGGGCCCCTTGGTTGTTGTCAAGGAGCGAATGCACACGTAACTGTTATTATCCGGGTAATTGAAAAGGCGGTGAAAAAGAAATTGCTGAAGTACGAGTGAAAAGGAAATAATGGAAGTACAACACAAGGAACAAGAATGAGATGGGAGGGGAGGGGAGGCGAGGGGAGGTTGTGCCAGTTGTGCAACTGACTGAAAAGACCTCTTGCTACGCATTCCATAAATATTTTCATTTATACCATGGTCTGGGGGAATACTCGATTCTGATTGGCTGCAGGGTGTCCATTAACCCCTGATATACGGACACCTACTAAGTAGTTCCAGTCAAATTGTCTGTTCGCCGCTCTAAATTAATGCCCTAGCTGGCGTATCAGCCTGTCAACAGTCGATAATTTGTTTGTGAAAATCTTGACCATGACTGGTTAGCTAGCTAGTCTTGTCGTTTAACATACTGTAAAATTATATTTACTGGTTTGTCAACCGTACGCAATGAATATTGACTTTGAATCTTGCTAGTGGAGCAGCAGGTAGACTGACATTTCAAAATATCAAGATACAGCCGAAAAGTATTGCAAAAAATGTCGCACCATCGACCTTTATCCTGTTTTCTTCCATATATATGTAACATAAACACGTTTCGCTCTACGGTAAGTATTTGTATAAATTACAATAGGCCGTGTTTGTAGTTTGACTGGCAGCCTCTCCATCTGGCATTAATTGCACGCTAATTCGGTCTGTGAGTACCATCTGCTGATTGGATAAATAAAGGAGAAGGTATTTGTTTGCCAGTTAAATGTGGCTGGAGCGATTATTTATCATGCCTTAGTCGCAGTGCCAGAGGAATCTTAATAAAAGCTCAACATCACAGTTGGCACAGCTGTGGCTCGTGTTTAGTGTCTGGGACTTTTGTCATCAACATAATATTTAGTTAGTGTCTGGATAAATCCTGGACTGCTGGTTATTGGCTGACAGACATGTCAACATTATGGTGATTAGCAGAAGTTTAGCACAAGAAATCACAAACACACACACACAAACTTCAACCTCCTGAGAAAAGTGTACGAGTGTAAAGCTCATGTAGTCGGTCACTAAAACACCCAGATAATGCTGCTGGAGGTCGATTTACTCTTTCATGTATACGCCTCAGTCGGACTTGAACTGGCCTTGGCGTTCTGTGCGTGCATAACAGTCCCTGCACCAGGCATTGATCTGGAAGTCATCCCATGGCATAAATCCGTAGCAGGAAGGCAGGGAAAACAAAAGAAACACAACAAGGAACACCACTTCGAAGCTGTCAACATACCGAGAATAGATACGAGACATTCCCCGTCTCCCTCAGTTGCCTATACAAGTCCTGCAGATGGCTCGTTTAAGTTGTTTAATGCTGCTGTACTGTGGATTTCTTCGTGAAGGACTCGGGTCGGGTGTTCCACAACAGTCCGAATGATGATGCACGTTCGTGCACATTAGAAAGCCTCGTCTCAGCTCCGCTATCAGAGAGCAACAGCAGCTAACCTAAGTTTGGAAAAAGGGTCTGCTAACCTCAACTAATGCTCACAACACGGAAGACTAAATCCTATCAAGGAAGGTTCATACAATATGTTTTTTTCTATCGTATAATGTTAATAATGTTTGGATGTCTACATGCCGTATCGTAGGCAACTGGACGTGTGTGGGTGTGTTCTTACAGCGTCGTTAAACTCTCCCACACAGAGTTTTAAAAGCTGGCAACTCCTCTCCAGTTAGAACGGAAGAAGCCTCTCGGTTGAGAGGTGAAACTTCAAGAACTTCAAGTCCAGTTGCCTACGATACAGCACGCGGATTTACCATGAACTGGATGACTGAGGACCTTCATCAAAATGTTTGAATATACGTTATCCAGCTGTAACTGTGAGCCACAACTATGTAAATCCAAACTGGTCTCCCCAGCATTTGGAAAGATCCTAATATTTTGTACCTCGGGGCAAACTCGTCGATGGTTAATCCTGCTTTCAGACCAGTGCGGCAGTACTCCAGGCCGTTGGCGATGGTGTAGGCTACTTCCAGGATGGCGTCAGCTCCAGCTTCCTGAAGATGGTAGCCGCTGATGGATATGGAGTTGAACTTGGGCATGTGCTGGTAACACAGAAAGTCACACACATCAGTGGAAAATGCCACTGTGATGAATACTTAACCAACAGCGTAACACAGAGTTAGCACCGTACGAGCAGATTAAGTTGTACACACCTTGGAGGTATAAGCGAAGATGTCAGCAATGGCGTGCATGGAAGGTTCCGGGGGGAAAATATAGGTGTTGCGTACCATAAACTCCTTCAAAATATCGTTCTGAATCGTGCCAGTTAGTTTGGCTTTCGACACGCCCTGCTCCTCTCCGGTCACTACGAACATGGCCAACACGGGTATGACGGCTCCATTCATCGTCATCGACACGGACATCTTCTCCAGCGGGATTCCATCAAAGAGCATCTTCATGTCTTCAACGGTGTCGATAGCAACCCCGGCCATGCCCACATCTCCGTGGACTCGAGGGTTATCGGAGTCGTAGCCGCGGTGCGTCGGGAGGTCGAAGGCCACGGAGAGACCCTGCTGTCCGGCTGAAATGAAAGAGATAGTGGATTAGAGACGGCGAGAAAAAAAAAGTGAAGTGGAGTCCTGGCTTTGATCTCAGGGAGAACTGAACTTTACTGAAGACTTCAAAACGCATATTAATACAGTCTAACAAACACAAGGCATCGATTCAATCGGTCTATGTTCTCAGTGAAACTGAAGTGTTGTCTGCCTTTGCTGAGGCACTTTTGAACGATGAACCTTTCACCTTGTTGATTACCATCATATAACAATTACCCCTGAGGACATACGCGGAGCAGCCTTGCTCCAGACGTCTGAATTGCTGCACATTTTTCAAAGCAGAAGGGCACTTGACTCTCATCATAAGACAATAAACAAAAGGGCATTTTCATTTATATTAAATTATTGAAGATTTTGAGTATTTGCGCATGGTCCTTGCAAGCTTTTATTACCCTAAAACGTTTATACTCTTCATTCTGCACAGACTTGTATGTATAACATCTACAGGACACATACTGTGTTTGACCCCACAATCTTTCCATCTTCATAGAGCTAGTTTTCTGATTATTCTGGATAATCAAAACATAGCCTCTGGTATTTCAATGCATATCACAGGGGGCAACAATCTCTAAAATCTGCACTAGAACAGAGCCAGCTACTGTTGCTCAACTTCCATCTTCTTGGGAAGATGTAACAGCCAAATAGCAGTGACTTTATGTGTAGAATTTAGACTTCTTACGGGCACATGAAGTCCAAAATTGTGTGTTGAACAAAACCCAAGTTCTGCCTTTATATGATATGTTCATCCACAATAGATCTGAAGCGGCACAAATGTTTGAGTAATGACTCGCCCCCCTCAGTTGTCCCTTAAGGATGATTTTTACACTTAAGTTTGCATCTGCAATGTTTCAACTTAAAGATGTACCTTTAATGTTATCTTTATAAAACTTGTTGCTCTCCTCCACAGTGCTGAAGCCAGCGTACTGCCTGATAGTCCAAGGTCTGTAGGTGTACATGGTGGGATAGGGCCCTCTAGTGTACGGAAACACTCCTGGCAGTTCATCTGTCCTGCCAGCTGAGTCTGCTTGGGTGTACACGGGCTTGATGTTGATGCCCTCGGGCGTGCGCCAGATCAGATCTTCTGGGTTCTTTCCCTTCAGCTGCTTCTTCGCCAGGCTGACCCACTCAGGAAGCAGCTCAGCCTGGTCCTGACACGGTACGGATGTGTGGATCAGAGAGCGGTGTGTGTGTGCTGAGGAGACAGACGCTCGAAGCAGGTGCCGGGCAGCCATTGCTGCACATGCCCTCTGTGCAGTCAGCATGCTTACTTGTTGACTTCAGATGCACATGGACCACCTAAGGTAGAAATGAGGGACAAGACATAAGGTGGTATGATAACACTGAGAATGGTCACATGCTCCTATATTAAGCAGGTGATGCCAGCACAGACTTTACTCTAATCATGCATCCCAGTTTCATCTTTTATGAAGTGTTAGTTTCCTGCTTGCTGAACTTCGACAGTTTACTTTGTTTTGGTGGGTGATTAAAGGCCATTGCACTCAATTAGCAAGGCAACCCAGTCACATAAGATAGTCTAACAAGGTTCATTATCATGCTTAAATGCCGACTGCTATTTAGTAATAATGTACTTCTTCTCAGTCCTGCTCAGTCAGTCCATGAAGTCTGAAAATTATTAACACAGGCCTTGGCATGTTGAACCCTACGTAACCAGCAGCTAGCTTCAGAGATTTCCTCTTGACAGGTGACATTGATGTAACGTTAACATTAGCTAGCTTAGCATTGTGGACGAGCTGACCGTTTTAGCCAGATAGCATCTGCTTTTCCAGTCAAAAAAGGAGTAAGATACATAAAACAGTGGATAGTAAAACCGCAACACGTTGACGTTAATGTTGACACAATGTTTATTTCAAGTAAGCTAACGTTACAGCTGCTGAGCACTTTAGCTAGCCAGCTAAATAACCTAGCTTGAACCGTTAGCATTTCTTTAACGAGCCGCAGGGACGAGCGCGAACACGAGACGCACTGTAGGCACGTAAATACACCGCACAGCACCTATTTCTACATATTTTGAGATAAATTTCTGACCTTGTCGTCTGTTGTGCTCTTTCAGAGAGACGAAAGGCGTGTGTGCGTCCGTCCAATGAAGTTTCATAACATTGCCAGCCAGCCAATCGCGTGCCTCCGTCAGCGGCTAACCTTTGACCCCGAGACACCGGAAGTAAATCTCGAATTCAAGATTGTTGAATGTGGTGGAGATAAGCGACACCAGCAAATGTTGGTAAATTCACATGATTATTCTCAAACTGGGTGGGTTTTTTTTCACTTTTAATGTTAGTAAGGTTTGTGCTTTCAATGTTATTTGTATGATTAAAACTTATGGCCACCCTACATACTTTAATTTACATTATTAGTGCTACAAACAAGTCAAGATTAAACCAGGTTACTGCACTTGTGTGCATATTTTGTTTTATGAATTTGGCGACAAGGGGGCGATGTTGCTGCAGAGGCCTCCTGTCAGATGTGCTGTCAAACCACTGAGGTCTGCGACTCAATCAGCAGCCTTTTCGATTGTCACTCACTCACAAATCGCACAGACAGGACGGAGATGTGTCAACACAGTACATGCCATTTTTTCTTTATTGAAGACTTGGTCGATAAACTGTCATAGTAGCAATGGCTCTTACAGAGTTCTGTATAGTACTGGATCGCGTTCCGACTGGATAGGGTACACTTGCAGTAAATGTTTATGAGGGATATAAAATATACTAAATATAGCAACATCATTCAGAGCATTCAGCAGGACAAACCTTTATCAAAGTGGCAATGCAGACAGTGGTATTTAATGCCCAGTTGTGATACAGAGCAGGCGTTATGTACTTTTTCATCATATGTACCCTCCCACTGTTGTTGAAACTGTAAGGCAGTCGTATATCTTGATTGCAATGTAGTACGGCTTTTCATCAGATGACTGATTTCCTCGTGGGTTTTTTTTTTTTTTTTTTTAAACAAAATTTACAACTTTTAAATGAAATCAAACAAAAACAGCACCTCTGACTTACAGGAGAATAAAAACCAAACTTGTGGTGTGTGTGAAAAAAAAGAAAAGCTCCATGTGAAAACTTCCTTGCAGTTTCTATTATGACGAGATGGCAACAAAGCAGCAGTAGAATACGTTTAAATACTGAACTAAAGATGACTGTAGAAATCAACAAGTAGAACAAGAGTGGGTGGATGGTGGGAGGCAGCAGGCCCGGAGTATGTATGGTCTCCCCGTGGAAACAGGTTGTGGCGAGAATGCAGCTTCATTAACCATTAACCTTTGTGTTTAGCCGCCGGGCATCACTCTATCTTAAGCAGTTCCACATCGAATATAAGAGTGGCATTTGGAGGGATGACCCCGGGGTGGCCTGTCGCTCCATAAGCCATATCTGGCGTGCAGGTGATTTTCGCCCTCTGGCCCAGGCTCATCTGAAGCACAGGAGAAAAATGGGAAAACACAACTGAGTATGTGCAAACTTTATAGAAGGCCTATTTAATTTAGTGTAGCGATGTAATGAGCTCTTCTTACCTGTCCTACTCCTTCCTCCCAGCCCTTAATGACCTCGCTCTTCCCAAGTTTGAACTTAAAGGGCTTGTTCCTGTCTCGAGAGGAGTCAAACTTCTTCCCATTCTGCAGCATACCTGCCAAAAGAGAAACGACACGGACAAGAGAAGAATCTGGTTAAGAACTTGTTTTGGTGATCCGATAGAGACTTTCTGCACTGATTCTATTGGCTGTTTTCTCATTTATCAGGGTGATATGAGATCAATGCACGCCCTCTTCCTCTGCGGTGAATGTTTTTGGAATGAGGCATTTTCTGATTAAAGTCTGAGGCCCGATTGTGGCGCGGCGGCTTCTTATCGCGATCTTGGATCTGTTTCAATTACCCAAATGAACAAAGGGGATGTGAATCAGGAAGCACTGGCCTGGTTTAGTGGATTATTTTTGAAGTGAACTAGGCCAACGCTCGCCTTGTATCTAGACCACAGGGAGAAACGGAGTGACAAAGGCAGGAGCGGTGCAGGACTGCACTCCTTCAGAACACCGACTGACCGCTCAGACGTGACGCGATAACATTGGGTCCATTAAACATGAACTTTAGGCCTCACTTCATTAGACGTCTTAACGGGCCTTCATCGACTCGGCTGACACTTCTAAACGCTTCTGTTACTCTGATAACTCCTCTGAACACCTAGTTTCTGATGCTATGTGCATAATGTTGAAAAAAAAAAAAGGGTTTTATCTGCGATGCAGGAAGAAAGATTTCTATTTAACAACCCATGTTTTCCACAAGGCACCAAACACATTAGCAGTCACCAAAATAAGAGGCACGACCGGCTCATTTTTGTTTTAATTAGTTCGACAAGACTTGTGTTACCTACCGGAGCTGTGATAATTTGTTTCCACTGTATATTACCTACCATATTTTTCTCCTGTGATAATATTACGCCAGGAGATAATGTCAGTAACTGCTTTGTTTATCCCGTGTGAATGCACCGCAGGAAACACAAACATGAGGTGGTAATTTTCTAAATCACATTAGGTCCCGATGTAACAGCAGTCCTGTGGAAGAAGGGCTCAAATCTCAATATCCTATATTACATTTAAATATCCTTAATTCACAGTTTATTTGACACAAATATAAGAAGTCAGCAGACATTTGATTGTGGGAAATGAAGCTGTCGGATATTTAATTCCCAGCATTAAACTAAAGAGCTGTTCCATTCTATCATCTTATCTATAAATGTCTCCATTGAGTTTCCATAAAACGCGACATTAAGGTATTCTGTGAATACTGTGATATCGTAGAACACGTGGAACATATTCTGAATCAAAAAGAGTTTTTAGGATTTAGGATGCCACTCACACACAATGGACCACCGAGGAGGTTTCGCTTTTCACCCGCGTCCGTTTCTTGGTTGGTTTGTCAGCAGGATTACATAAAAACTACTGGAGGATACCCACATAGCTTGGATGGAGGACGGGTCTCGGCCCAGAATAGACCCACGTGACTTTTGGTTCTGATCCAGATAAACTCATGGCTGTCAGGATGGTTTTTCTTTCTCACTTTCTTTAACATACAGGGCGACTTTAGCCTTTTTGGGGGGGCAATTTCTCAGGGAGTCATGCACGGATCATTTCGGCGGCTGGTGTTAATGAGCGAGTGCAAAGGGGGAATGTTGGCAGAGGTATGCACTCTACTGAGTACCATTATAGTTATTGAGTGCTTTCTAATGACTTATAAAGAACCAATATGCTGCTAAAATGCATTTTGGTTCACTGTGCAAGAACACAGCCTCTCCTGACTGAGCTCCTGGTGCACCCGAAATATACAGTATGTATACATGCAAAGAATTTCCTCAACATCCACATGCACTGTGGCGGCGGCTCCGTCATTGTCCCTTGATTTATTTTCCTCTGTCGTTATTCAACAAGTGTGAATTCTTGGCATTTAGAGTTATGTGCTAACTGAAGTTTAGCGATGGTGTCTGGCTCATCTGGTCACATGAATGTAGGTACTGTACTGCTTCTCCCCTTTCATTCCCCCCCTAAACTTAGTAGGCCCAACATTTCCAAGTATCACAGCAGCCCAGATATCAGCGGGCTGGGTTCGGTCCAACCCGTGGAGTCACCAAGTGCACACACGGAGCCGGATACCACCTGCCACAGGGCATTCGAGTAGCGGAGGAGGAGAAAACCTTCTTGCATCAGCTGCAGTGAAGCGGGATCGGTTTCTGGCAACGTGCAAGGAAACACTGACTGGCAATGTTAATTGGTGGGAGGCCAGTGAGGGATCATATCCTGGGCGTTGCACCACTGATACCCGCTGGTTGGTCGGGGTGTCTTTTCAGAGACTGCTTACGTAAAAGGAGGTATTTTACACCTGGAAACATAACGCCCTATTGGTAAATACCATTTTACTCTAAGGCGCAGCTCATAACTCCAGTTGTATCGGAGAAGAGCAGAATCGACCAGCAGAGGGGGGAACAGCAGCGCCGTGGGTCACACTGGCAACTCTTTCCAAAGGAAAAGGAACTGGTTCTGACCAGTTGGTATTTTCCAAAGGAAAAAATACACAGCAACATTGTTCCAAAAAGAAACACGAGTCACAACATGGTTTTGAGTCTGTGTCAGGTACTGTACTACCCTCAGTTCTTGCTACAGAAGACATGAACGATGCAGGTGTTAATATGTCACTAATGACTGTCAGACTGTATCTTCCAGGAAAGCAGAAACATCCCAATCCACTGCTCCAGCACACTTGTATCAGTGCTCTGTTATCACTCTGCATGGGTGGGGTCTCTTCCAAAAGTAAAGCGGGACCCGTCCCTTCCTGAGACCGGCTCCCACACTCTCTCCTCATGAAAGGCTTTCACTTGGTAGTGCTCTGGCCAGATCTGCAAGAAGCCAGGGCGCACAGGGGTGGGGTTATTTTTACTCCGTTTACTGT
>OMLP01008772.1:60866-84318 GCA_900302685.1 Spondyliosoma cantharus | reverse complement strand
CAAGGAGCGAGCAGCACATTTCGCCCGTTGCTTCATCAGATTCGCTCTGTGCTTCTTTGTCAACAAGTGTTTCTTTACTCTGTCACACAGAGGGCTAGACACAGAATATATACAGGTCGATAGGATATCATGAATATATAACAATAGAAAAGTACATGTCCTCATAAATTGCATATCAAACTTCTAGGAAAAACTATAGAGAATGATAATACATTTCACTATGCAAAATTCAGAATGTTTACAGTGCCAGTAGATATCATATATATCAAAAATCTCCAAAATCTGTATATAATTTATAATTGTACAACAGATGGCAAGTTATGAGGCATTTTCAGGAAACATTCTAAAGGGTGTGGTTGAGAAATCTGCCAGTATTTGTGTCTTTATCGTGAGTCCACAGAGGCAGAGTCAGGAGGGAAAGTGCTATAAATCACGCTAACAAAGGAAAGCTTTGTCCTGGTGCACAAGAGATGACCCATCTTGAGCAAACAGACCTCTGAGGCTGCACAACCGAGACGTGCGTGAGTGTAAGAGTCCTGTTGATAAGAGATGAGGCCCACTGCTGAGTTTATGTTCTGATTGGAAAAAATGATGTACGACCGGGGGTTGTCCAGTAGGTGGCATCAGCACACAGCAGAGGGGGGCTTACACTGTGCTCAGACACAGCATACAGTCACACACACAGAGGAAGGAGTAAAAGATAAAGACATATGTTCTTAAATACATCAGTGGAAGTGTCTATCTCTGGGATCACACTAAGTCTTTGTATTGGTTGTATGGAGCAGGAATTAAACCCAATCCAGGTCATAGTACTCCCTGTATCACCACAGGCTTATTATTGTGTCTTTGGTGCTGCCATCAGACAGAAAACCGTCGCTATGTCGGCACCTCCTCAGGCATCCACATCCATCCCTCTCTAATCAAACAACTCTGATAGAGACTTCTGTCTCTTTCTTGGATGGTGCTCTAATGAATTCTTCGGTCCAGTGTCATCGGAGTCTTTGTGCCATTGTGCCTCTGATGAAACATCTCTGGATGTGTGAGCTCTATATAGCCCCATGCATGCGTCCTGCTTCAGTCATGAGCAATTACTGCCTCCAGACCATCGCTCACAACAACACAGCCTTGGTTCATCTGAAAGCTCAGAGGAACAGGGTATACATACTGACCATAGCGCCCCCTGCTGTGATGCTCTGCTGAAATTCTGTTGTTGTAACTGTCTTGCAGCTGAACGTGTCACTATTATCGTAATTTCACCGTATTTAAAAAGCAAAATTGAAATCTCGGCCATTTTCTTGATTATGGTGTATATGAAAATCATTTTAAACTCAACCTGAATGAAATATCAAATAAATAACCCACCAACGTTCACCTCAAAGCCAGAGTCAGTCTTTCACAACTTCACCTTGTTCCACACTTACTGTAAAGTCGCCTCATCACCACCGCCGGGGGCCATCTGTGCCCTCCTGCTTCAGACTTGCCTGCCAAGCCCCATATCACCAAACTGCTCTCTAAGTTTCTCACTGCATATGTGTCCTGTCCTTGCTCACAAACAGAATGTGACTTCAGAACAAATTGTGTGGAGGGTGTCGAAATCAATCAAACCTAACTTCTGCTCTCGGTTGCGTGGAAAGCCTTTTTAGACCGAGATACCCTGCAGGCCGCAGACCGAGGTAGGTGTTCAAGAGATCATCCCACGTTCTCGGGGGCTCCACCAGATCAGTAGGAGATCACAGGCATCCACACACTCTCTTCTGATGCAGTACCAGAGCTTAAAAAGAAAAAGAAAAAAACAAACAGTTCGTTGATAATCTCTCAAATCTTTCAGGCTAGACTTTGTGCTCTGCTGCCCTTGACTGAACAAATCTCCTAGATGGATCTATAGGCTCTCCGAGCCGTGTGCTTGAAGGAAAAAGAGCCCTGCTGATATGGACTGAAAGTGTTGCTTGTAAATCCTCATTCCTGAAATCGATACTTCCACATCTAGACATAACTAGGGGATATCGGCGCACTTATCATCAGTTACTCTGTCTGAGAGAGGCAGTATCGAGGGACGCTTGTGTCATAACCATTTATTTGCTGGTTTATCTATGGACACGACTAGAGCACCCGATGGTAAATGGTAGATTTAATGCAGATAGTGGCATTTTGATGGAAGTGTTGTTGTGTGGGCGCTGATCACAAATCTCTGCATGCACAGCCAAACCGCATTGATGGTCCATCATTTCTGACACCACCAAAGTGTATTCCACAACTCAAGTGTGTAAATGTCTGGGAGAGAAAACTGATGAACACCATTTAGATACGAGCGGCGCTGCGGAGAGACGGTGTCTGTCGGCTTCTGGATGACGTACTGAACTCAACTCAAAAGACCACTTTCACATAATCACACAGCGCTCCTGATTGCACATAATAACCTATGTGAGAGGAGTCGTATCTGTTAAGCAACAGGGCCAGTGTTCCATTTGTTGCTGTATGATTTTCACCTAATTAACAAAATTGGAAGAATGGAAACAATTTCAGAAAGAACACGAGATGTAATTGATGTAGGCTTGCACCATACGGCCTTTTCGGGGCTCTGAGGATTGATCCAAGTAACTATCCCGAAGCCAAAACCACCATCTGCCTCTCCCTGTTCCAATTCCCAGCTCATACTTGTTTCATTGATCATAACAATAAAGCCCACAACACCTAATGAGCTATGTTGATTTTCTCGCAGGCGGTTCTTTCAAATGGATCCACAGCTTTGTTCATTTCCGCAGACTTTGTTATTCGATGAAACATAAAGGCTCAGGACTTCAGTCGGTGAAGAAGGGACCTGCAAGACTTTACTGTAACTTCACAGCAGAAGAGTCTCTTTTGACTATATTGGGGCGTTGCTTTTTTATATGTTAAAACAAGTCTGGGCAAAGGAGTGAAAGTAGTTGTGAACGGTGCCACCATCCATCGCCACTCGTCAACAGTCATTGACCCTGTAAAACTTCAACATCATGATTGAAAAGGCCCCCCATCATCTCTGCGTTGTTGTGTGTCTCTCTCAGTCGTGCTGTTATTTGCATTTTCCCAGCTCAGCTTGTATAACTGGCCGGCCAACCTTTCCTTTTTCAAGGTTCTGAGGCTGAAAACAGCTGAATGACAGACATGTGGTGCGGAGACGAGGACCCTTTTAAACCTATGAGGGTGTAGTAAGAGTTGATCTGACGGCTAAGTGAGACAGTTGGAGGTCACCATCAGAGCGACAGTGGGAAACGGTGGCGATACAGTGGTGTGCTAATGAGGAGCTCCTGCCTTACAGCAACTCTGAGGGGACAAACTACCTCACATTCAGAAACACGTAGTAACCCCGTCCCTGCACCCACCCTAACAACGATGTCATCGTCAATGACGATGCTTCACTGCGGACATTATCATGCAGCAATTTGGCAGACGAGGGCAGGCGAGCACAGAAAATGGGCAGATGAAGTTGTAAGATTCCATTGTTTTTAGCCCTGTTAGCAGCATGACTAAATGTTGGTGTACAGACAATGAATCCGACTGACACTAATGATCGTACTTTTCGCCTACTGCCGCTATGAAGTTGATATTTTGGGCATTTAAATGTCACCACAGCAGTTGGATGGCTTGTCATGCATTCTTTTGTCATCATTGACCCCCTGACTTGTCCTGCAGTGACATCATCAGATCCATTTTTGCATTTGTTTAGCATACAAAATGAATGACATTCACCTCAAGCTATACTTTGTCTTTGTGCTAATTTGCAAATGTTAGCACGCGAACAGGGCAAACTAAGATGGTGAAGACAGCAAATTATGTCAGCATTGTCACATGTGATGCATGTGAGCATTGCTGATGTGAGCATTCAGCTCAAATCACTGCTGTGCCTCAGCGCAGCCTCACAGAGCCGCTAGCGTGGCTTGTTTATCCCTCAACAGGAAGAATAAAGAGCAACAGGTCAAATGTGTGGTATTCAACCCAAGTTAATGAGCTGCGTTTTATTTTAATGACCTGCCTTTATATAGCCTCCCTTCTTGCCTGGCATTTTGGTTTATAGCCAGCCAGGTAATTGCGAAAGCTGTCACATACCCACAGAGACAGCACACATTGTCAGGAACACCGGCAGTAGTCACAGTCTCTCCTTTTGTCCTTTATAATGAAAAAAACTCACAATGTATTAAGAGTTAAGAGATTCTGAATGAGAATAAAGGTGAAATCCCACAGGGATGTATCTGAAGGGAATTCATTTGTTCATATCTCAGGCTGAAAGACTCATAGTAAGACTAAATGTGATAAACAAGGTCCCCAAAACAATGTGCCGTCCACTGAGGCGGCCTGTGTTATAAAGGGAATACAAGGGAGTGACATTTCTGCTCTTTCTCCTTGACGCCCTCAGGCCCCCTCCCTTAATGAACATGTTGCTCATTTGAGCATGACACAGTGATAATAGAACCCTCTCCCTTCAATGACTGTGAAATAGCACAGAGAACACAGATCACTGTTTCACTGTAAGTGCAGAGCGACGATGCTAAACCGTATCCAAAGACAGGCTTACGTGATGCTTTGCCCCTTTGACACACAAGGGATAAATACAGCTGACACCGAATCTTCACACCAATAATCTTAACGTAGCTGAAGAGCTGTAACATGTAACAGGGTGTAAATCCGGCGTGTCATCCCCATGTGTTGCGGTTAACTCATCTATTTAATTGACTACACCATCTTTATTAATCCTCATTCCAATTTTACCCGCCTGCTTGTAAAACTTCAGTGTAGGCTCTGAGTAAATAAGATTTAAAAGCAATAAAAGGAATGAGTCAAATACAAATATATTTTAACAGAATACAGATACAGTAAATAAGGACAAGGAAGTGTATCAAAGACTTCCGAAAGTGTCTAACCCTCCCCGACAGTGGTGGCAAAACTGTAAGACCCCCTACAGAGCTAGTGTTTGATTTGTCCATTCTGGGACACTGTAGGAGCATGGCGGTACAACATGGCTGACTCCATGGCACAAAAACACAATAATTCCTAGTTTCTGCAAACTGGACCTTAAAAATATGTGTATAGTCCCGGTTCTTACCGGCAGTCTAAATAGGGTCAGACCGAACCCATCTTTAAACTTTTTGACACTTAGATCTCACCTGTACACCTGTTGTGACGCTGTTAAAAAATTTGTCCACAGGACCAACAGACATATAAACAGCTGGCAGAGTACCCTTCTGTGGATAGTTCCTGCCAGGATGACGCACACGCACTGTAAACACACAAGAAGAAATGATTACCAGCCGTTGGTAGATAAACCTTGTGTTTTATAATGTGTCTGCTTCTAACTGATTAATCCTAGACGTGAACCAAGCTGCGCAGATGTAACAAATCACATCAACGCGCACGGATACATCACAGGAAACCAGTGCAGCACCGCGTCACCTCCTCCATCTCCTGCCCACATGCTTCGTCACCGAGTAATTATCAGGAAGGTGGCAAAACAAACGGTGTTCCATGAGTAGGTGAGGATGTCGCTGGCCGGACCCTTCTGGAGATCATCTGGATTAAGACGTGTTGAGATTTATTGCAGGAAAACAACATTTGTCATATTCAGATCTGTGCCTCGAGTGGCAATCGGAGCATTGTGGTGGTCAATCTCATCAATTCATGAGGTTAATTACATTTCCTACTTGCATTGCTTTAGCTGCTGTTTGCCCAGTGGCGTCTCACCTCTCAACTGATCACTTTAACTCGCAAAACTCTGTGGAAGTATAAGATAAGACCCATTCAGCCAAGAGAGGAAATGCATTTCTGTTCGAAAGCCATATATGAATATAATAATCACAAATTCGAGCCTGTTGTCCACATACATTTCACACCAGACTGGTTTACTAAAATTACAATTAAAGTTAAAGAAAATAAATGCAATGGTGGTTAAAATGGTGTCATATATAAAAAGGTTGCAGGAACTACAGTATTGTGCACCATCATAATATCTTCCAATATGTAATGACACTGCATGCATGTATTGCTTTCATCCAAAACCATAATTTAGATTCTTATTCATCCATTCATACACTGGCATCAAGCTACCATTCAAGGCTATGGTCTGACCATTTGAAGCAATTTGGAATATAGTGCCTTGCCCAAAGGTGCTTTGACATGTGGACAGAAGGAGCTGGGGTTAAAACCCTGCGATCACTGGATGATCTAGTCTTACCTCCTGAGCCACAGCAGGCCATGGCCATGTTACAGTGCTAACATTTAGCTACCATATTTTCCAGACTATAAGTCGCTCTGGAGTATAAGTCGCATCAGTCAAAAAATGCATCATGAAGAGAAAAAAAACATATAGGTGTAAGTCGCACCTGACTATAAGTCGCATTTATTTATTTCACAAAATCCAAGACCAAGAACAGACATTTAATCTGGAAAGGCAAGTTATTCAATTACACAATAGCACACAGAACAACAGGCTTAGTAGGTGTTCGGTATGTTAAGGTAATAGCTGTTAACCCCGTCGAACAGCTGCTAGCATAGCCTAGCAATGCTAACTTTCAAACTGACATACTCAATACTCTGTGGGCTGTCCATCATTGCTCCGTTGGTCCTCCCTCCACCACAACCTAGGGGTTATTCACCGCTTGGCTCCTTTGTCGCTCTCCTCTGCTGCTGTGGTCTCCCCTGGCTTGCGGCGATGTTGGATGGTTGCTGCTCTGCCGTTACTGGCGGGTCTTCAGGTGTTCAGCGCAGGAGCTCCTGGACCTCTGCTTTCACTTCACCCCAGGCTCCATCGCTGGGATTAGATCTCTGGGTCTCCTGCGTCGCCCCGCCGGACTGACAGGCGCTCCATTTATTCATTGTAATGTTTACTCCTTATATATATTTTGACATATAAGTCGCACCTGACTATAAGTCGCAGGACCAGCCAAACTTTGAAAAAAAGTGTGACTTATAGTCCATGGAAAAACGGTAATCGTCACACAAAACAAAGTATAACGGGGCTAACAGAAATACTGCATATTTGTTGCTGATTCGTCTTTAACCAAAAATATCACTCAGAGAAGAAAATGGGCCTTCATGATGGAGTTATAAGGTGCTTATGGTGACAAAAATAGGATATTTGTGATGGGTAGTCAGGTCATCTGCAGCCGCGTTTGTGGCTACAAAGCTGTGTATTCCCACCTAACCTAACCCTACACCCGAAACAGGTATTATAAGTCAAAAGTTGATATTTTCCTCGACCTTACCGTGTGTTTTTTGTGCCTAAGCCCAGCCAGAGCATAAGCACAGCATTGTGACAGGAGAAAGGTTGAAAATCGAACCCAAACAAACGTTGAGTTGCAACTCAAAGAAACAGCATTTAAAACCAGATAAAGGCTAAAATTAATATCACAATGTAACAATGTCTAAAATCTAAGATGATATATAGTCTCATATCGCGATAACTATATAATATTGATAAACTGGCTAGTTGCAGTTATCCTAAGGGGCACTGAATGTCTGTGGACATCCATCCAAAGGTTGTTTAGCTATTTAGTTATGAAAATTTCCATCAAGTAAGCAAAGCATGTAATTGTTTTTCTGCTTGGGCATCAGAATTATATGGTTGCTTAGGGCTTGGTAAAATAAAAAGCTAATTAGTCCAACACTGGTGGGGAGGTCTGAGGGGAAAGGTTAGGATGTGAACGGTGCCAAAGCAGAGCTTAACATCCATAATGTGGCCCCTGAGCATCTACACCGCGTAGTTGCTCCCGAGGCGGCAGCCGGTCTAAGCAGAATGGTGTGTGAACGTGAGTCATTGTTTAGACTAAGAAAACACAGACATTGGACATACATAACACCCTTAGGTTCATTGTTCATAAATTCAGATCAATATTGAACAGGCAGACAGAACACCGATCAAGAAAAGCCTCTCGATTTTTCTGTTTGTTGTTATCTTTTGAAAAGCAGCCGAACATTACAGCCTGATTATCGAACGTGGAAACATAGCCGGCTGAAAAGCTGCTCTGTTTTTCCTTCTACTCTTTCCGTCTCTCTGCAGTCACAACAGTTACCAGGCTGACTCAAAGACTATAAATTCTCTTCAAGTGTCTTTTGATATGGAAGGCAATTAATTCTAACTGATTATATCAGCCAGACTTTTCACAACTTTGCAGCACACGCTGTCTGCACTGCTTCATGCTTGAGCTCTGTGCAGCCCCGTCGCTCTACGACTGACTTGGCTGATGGAGCGCGGCGCAGTCTGTCCACCCTGAGAGGCAGCTGGCTCGACAGGAGAGAGGGAGGTGAGAAGTCTCCGTCGCTCGCCAACTGGTCCGACGTCCTTGCGAAATAATCCGACAAGGACTGAGCTCCTGAGTGTCACGACTTTCACAGGGTAGCCATGGTGATGACCCTTAGAAGCCCGGAGACCGTTGAATAATTTTTGACACATGTTTTGTAGCAGCAGACATCCACCACTGTGTGGAGGAGGTATACAATGATGCATCCTGGTGGTTCAGTTGGTTAACGCACAAACTCTGCCAGGGACTGTGTCACTTCTCTTTTCAACATCAGAATATCTCAGTGTACCTTGACCTTGGTGGTTATCAGGCAGGGACATGCTCATGATTATAGAGGAGCAGGGGCTCAAAGTCAGACGCACGCATATTTTTTTTCAGGCCTTAATAACACAATATGTAGATTAATTAATGTAAAATCAATAAACAAAGTACTTTTAGAAAGCTAACTTCTTAGCTGGATATCCTGTGTAGCTGTGAGTGGTATGCAATCGCCATTTCTTTTGTGTCAACAAATTATTGTCAATATGAGTTTATTCACATTATCATAATACTGAGGTTTGGAAGACATGCAATTCAGCTGCAATTCTTAAAAAGCAATAAAACACTGGTTTATTGTCAGGCTATTTATTGGAGGGCAAGTGCAAACTAGAAATACACGCTACACATCTAAAAATGTGACAAAACCAAGAAATTAATACTGTGACTGCTACTCAGACTGTTAGTAGAAACAGCAATGTTTACAACAGCAAAGTCAAAAGAAACTCAATATCTGGAAGAAGCTGAAGATTTGTGGCAAAATAAACAGCCTACACAGACAGCTGTCAGATTAGATTATTCTTAACTCTCATTAACAAGCAGTTAGCTTAAAGTGAAACTCTCGCCAAAAAGCAACCTAGGCTTTATTTGTGAATGTATATGAATCAAACCTTCGGGTAAAAGCATAATTACGTCGAAAGACCCACTTTTAAGATTTACCGTAGTTTCGTTTTCGGGCAAGTTAATTTTGACGAGAGTGCATGGGGCACTGAGCTAGCATCAAAAATCGCCATTTTTAAAACACTGAGAAGGCTCGACACAACATGAACCTTTGCTCGTAGCATCACCAGGGACTCTACACATGAACACGAGCACTGAGAACATTGTTTGTGTACACAGTTTACTAAATAGAAGGTATTTGAACTACTCACGTTAGAAGCTGCATCTCTGGCGTGCGGCTGTCATGGCAGTCAAAAAGTATCCGTCCGCCGCCTGAGACCTAACAGGAAGGAGAGTAACGGTGGACCGCTCCTCAAGCTTAGTTCCACATGAATGCACGGATAATCTGTTGTTTTGTCATTAGCGAAAAACAGTATTGACCTTCAAGTTGAAAAAGGAGCCTCATATAAGAAACAATACTACAATCAAAAGCCGGAAAAGTCACGTGACATCTCGTGTGGATAGTTGTTGCCGGAAGCCAGTAGGCTATGCTACCGGTGACTTGAGTGACACAGACACAGCACAACAGCATGAAGACCGAGAGGAGACACCTAAAGACATGGCTGGGTGAGAAGAATATGATTTAATTGGCAAAGTGTTCGAGTTCGATGGACGTCCACACCTTTTCGAGCCCGAGTTTATGGACGAAGAGATCCAAGAGCTTGACAGAAGGGCGAGGAGAGAGAGAGAGAGGAGCCGGCGGCGGATCGATACCTTTTGTCTGCCATGACGGCCGCGCACCGGAGATACAGCAGCTAACGTGGGTTGTTCAAAAACCTGCTATTTAGTAAACTCTGTGTACACAAACAATGTTCTCAGTGCTTGTGTTCATGTGTAGAGACCCTGGTGATGCCACGAGCAAAGTTTCATGTCGTGTCGAGCCTTCTTAGTGTTTTAAAGAGGTTTGATGCTAGCTCAGTACCCCATGCACTCCCATTCAAAATGAGTTTGCCCGAAAACGAAACTACGGTAAATCTTAAAAGTGCGTCTTTCGACGTAATTATGCATTTACCCGAAGGTTTGACTCATATACATTCACAAATAAAGCCTAGGTTGCTTTTTGTTGCTTTTCTGAAATATGACTCTATATATGACTATTTAAGCACGTTGAATAAGTGGAAGGCGATTTATTAGCCCCCACAAGAAAGTTATGTTAAGCACCCGTTGGGCCGTATGTGTGCACGTGCCTGTTATCAGGTGAAAAAAGGCAGAATTTCTTCCACTGGCCTACTCCAAATGAAGAAATGTGACTCACTCTTTGAAAATATAGATTTTTATCTGCTCTCCGATGAGATGGCTCACTTGCCGTCAGCTGTTTTTCAGTTGGAGTGACTGCTGATAAAATGCAAAGCGAGAGCCGTGGCTGGCCACGAAGAGAGAGACTGACAGATGGGTCACTCAGACCAACTATGAAACCTCGATGGGGTTCCACCGAAAGTTACTCTCTATTGAGAAATAGATTAACACACGTGTCTAAAGATAATGATTCTTACAGTAGGTAAGAGTGACCGCTTACTGCTGCTAACTATGGCTGCCATTTGCAATTTAGCTATGGTAGCAGTACAGCTAGTGAGCAACGGAGAAGTTTTAGCAATGGACCTAGCAGGGGAGTTGGCATGTGCTAGCTGATTGGCATGCTAACTTCAGTCAATATATCTCTCCAACATAAGAGACCTTCATAATGTCAGAACTATAACTTCATCACATTCTGCTGATTATTTACATTTTTAAATTCTTACATATTACACCTTTAAACAACCATTTTGTACTTTTTAAAGGTGCAATATGTAAGAATTACAAGTAGACACAAATAGGGGACAGCAAATCACTGTAGTAGCTGCTAAACTAACTAACTAGCTACTGGGAGATCGTTTGCTCAGTTAGCCGCGCAGCCAGCGGTTTGTCCCAGGAGCTTTAGGGTGGTCCGGAGCTAGCTGGTTAGCATGCTAATTTCAGTAGAGATCTCTGAAACCCGATAAGAAAAGATAAGATTATCCTTTATGAGTCCCACAACGGGGACATTTGCAATATTACAGCAGCAAAGGAGACAGTAAAAATGGAGAGCATCACTTAAAACACTAGTAATAAACAAGTCAAAAATATATATTATGAAAAGGAGGCAGTTGCGCTGGCACCAGTCCATAAATTCCTTGGTCGGTTCTCTGTATCCCTGTCGTCCTCGAATATGTATGTCATAACGTCACAACTTTTTGATAAATTAATGTTTTGTTTATTCTAATGTGTTTAATGTCATAACTAAAATCATTAGATATTTCTCCTTTAGAATTTTGAGATGTCAGATCACAGGAAGCCTTGACATCTAATCTGAGCATTCATACCGCTTTCCCATAATGCAAATAAAATCTACTATAAGTGTGTTATGAGTACAGGAGAATATCACTTTCTTAGTCTGCACATATAGTGTCAATTCCCGAGGAGGGAGTGATACTGATAAAACTGTTCGCACTGCCATCAACAGTGTTGAGTGATTGCAGTAATAACAAGGGGGGAAAATTACTCTTACACAACATTTATTCATGAGGCAATAATGTGTGAAGACTTGTATACAAATGTTTGAGGGAAAACAAAGGTCGATCGCTCGCACAGCGTCATTCACATCATATCATGCAGGCAGATATCACAGGATATTACCAGGAAATTGCAGACTGCTATCGAGCCTTCTTCTGATTTTTTTCACCTTTATTTTTGATCTCTTCTTTTTTAGTGGATCCGAAACACAACAGATATTAGAAGTGATTAACGCTACAAACTGCTAAAAGTGATTCGTAAGAATTGCTCAAACATGATAATTGCATTCCGATGAGCAAGATGCAGTTTCACCCCCCCCGGCTATGATTAAACAGTGTCAGCCAATCATACAATATGTGTGAAACAGAGCAGACGGGGTGGTGCAACATCTGCAGAGAGGATACGGCACTGTGTGTGGCTGTGCATGACGCAATGTGTGTGTTCTTGGACAGAAATGAACTCAATGTTTTTTCTCGTTAATCATGCTTTGGCTTCAAAGACACATCTCGCACCAGGTTTTCCCTTTTTAATGTGACACCTGCTGATGTGCAAATGGAATCTAAAACCTATTAGCATCAATCTGGCGGTAACCAGTTGCTAAAAGTAGCACGCTTGATGCTCTCCAGATGAAGTCTGTTCGAATAGATCTATCTTGCTAGATCCGTCCCACAGAGAGGTGTGCATCTGCGACTGGTTGGCGAGGGTTTGTTCCAGCATTTATAAGTAAAAAGGCCATTTTCTCTTGATGAATACAGAGAGGCGAAGAAGTGGAACAAGTCTGAGGGGGGTTGTGTGGCCTCTAAACATGTATCTTTTTCTCATTTGTGTAAACTGATCCATGCTTTTAACAAGAACAGAATCCCAAGAGCTCGCTTCACTGAGCTACGAAGATCACTTTTCTAAGTATTGTATGTACAGCTCTCCGACTACTTGATTTATTACTCCCTCTCAAAACGCCGCTTGGCTCCAGGTTCCACACTTTCCCATCATCCAACTTTTCTGTGCTGCACTTCATCAAATTCCCCGTGCCAAGCGTTTCTTCTGACTTCACCACACGGGAGCCGGTCATTAATCACGATCGTCGTTATCAGTCCAGCTGACTGCACCTGTAGCCGACGGCAACTTCCAACCAACAACTGGTACGGCCCTCGAGAACCAGCGTCTGAATTCACTTGTTAGAGCAGCCAAAAACAGAGAGAAAAAAGTGATAGTTAAAATAATAAGAAATACAATATATACACTTCATCTTGTATGTATGTATGTAACTTATGTAATTCATCACAACATGTTGATTCACGTAGTCATTATTTTTACATCATTATCATATAATTTCACCAGTTAGAGTTTGTCTTTATCAGCCGTTAGGTGTTAGAGCTGCCACCGCTCTGGATATGAAAAGCGCTCATGTTCAGAGGGTCCGCATGTGTTATCTCTGTGCTCTCTCAGTTAGCCTGTTTTGCTTTGGTGGCAGGATGAGTCCTGGGCTGACACATCAAAAACGGTGCTGATAACCACCGACAGACCAGACCAGACGAGCGAGCGCTTCCCCCCCACCGCCGCTCATCACGGCACTTTAATGACGATGCACTGTTTGCTGCCCCGGTCGTACACACATGAAGAATTGCTTTCACTTCAAACGGTCTTTAAGGTACCGAATCACTGCCGGGCGGCTGAAGTAACACTCAAGCCGGAACACAACAAAGAAGGGAGGTCCACACAGTAAACCAATTTATTTATCAAAGATAACTCAAGAGAAGCAAACCATGGTGTGTAAAGTCAGCAGTGAAGGATGGGTGTTGGGTGCAATGAAAAGGCTAAATAAACATAATCACACCCAAAGAGGCAACCAGCCTTCCAGGAGGGAGAGAGGGCGCTAGCTCAGAATTTTAATTTAAAGGCTCTTAACAGGTGACATCAATCCCTCAACGAGGTGGGTTGGGCCAAACCATCAGGAAGAACCTGAGAAGAGGAGCACAGGCAGGAAAGGGACAACACAGATACTGGTCTAAGGCCTCGGGCTGTCACAGTGCTAACATTACAGGTTACATTACGTGCATAAAGTCGATGTAGGTACGATCGCAAGATCGATTTCAAACCAAACCATGACCACCGTACAGTGAAGGTCCATTATCTGTGTTGCTGTGTTATTTTAGTTAGCAGTATATGCTAATGTTTTGGGAAATGCTGACATTCTACCTAGTCATCTTCTGTTGCCACCGTCTAAACATGCTTAAAACGTATTGCTGGCATCAAATTCAGATTAAGCACATATTTACAAAAGTTAGTGAAGTTGTTGAGGTGAAACATGAAACACATTGTTTTATTCATGTGTCAAAAAGGATGAGCAATTTCTGTTTTATTTCTGTTTCACACAGTGTCCCGACTTTTTTGGAATCAGCCTTGCTACATTACTTTGAATGCACCTTTTATTTGAGGGCAGGTAGTAATGATTATAGTTATAGATTATTTTAAGTGTTACCCAAAGACATCCAATCAGTGGAAAGCACGCCCAGTAACAACTACATGCATATTGTTGATACATGCAAACAAAAGATGCAAAAGGCGTATTTAAACAGATCTTAGACACATGAACAGGTATTTGAAAGGAAAAGGAGAATTACTCCCTCTAATACACCTGAATAAACTGTTTGCCAGGCGTCTGGCACACCGTTTATTCATTTGTAAGAGACAATAATTACAGGTAGGAAAAAAAATCTAAATGGCACAATAGTGTCACTGCCACTTCCAGAATCCCTTATCTCCTGCAGCATGCAAATCAAAGCCCATTGTCGCCCCGTTGTCCACTGTATTTCTATATATATATACTGATTGGAGGGGACACAGCTGACTGGAATCTGTAATGAAAATGATTCTCATCAAGCCTTTCTATCTCTTCCCATAATGGGTGTCACGAAACACACCGTTAACCCCTTAACCTTTTCCGACAGTGAAAAAAAGGAAGCCGTCGCCATTTTTCGCTTGCGAACAAAGCTTGTCTTTGTCGGTCCGGGTTTCCCGTTCAGCGTCCGTGTTAGTCAGAGGATGACTGCAGCTTAAGTTTTGGGCAATATCCTTCCCGTATGTTCTATGATTTCCGATAACACATCAGGTGTCGGTGCTTTCCAGCAGTTTGGTGCTGCTTTCGCTCGGCCAAACACAGATGATAATCAGCGACGAGGCCAGCAGGAGAGCAATGAGAGAGGACGTGTTACGGCTTGATGCCGACGCATCAGCAAAGATAAAGCAACAATGGAGAACTTTAATATCAAACCACAAACATAATGCATGCTTATGTAAGATGATACAAGGTTCATTCATTAGCCATCATACAACACAGCGTTTTAATTCTGAACACATTCCAGCACCGGGCGGATGAAACGAGTAAGGCACTTTCTTGACAGATCGAGCCTCTGCGGACGTGTGAAGGCTTCAGCAGTTTAATACAAAACAAAAAAACAAACGCAACCAAAGAAGAAGATGATCTCGTTGACATAATCACTCAAAATCAATTACTCTTGAGCTGTGAAATCTGACGGGGAAAAAAGCACGTGCATTTAAAAAAGCTCAGCTTTCATATCTTCAGTTCAACGTGAAAGCATTACTGTTAATCCCCCCAAAGCTTCGGAGATTGAAAAGCAGCCCGAAAAAACCATTAAGGAGCAGAGAAAACTCATTTTGCTCTCCCCGACTTATCAGACCGACATATTGAGCAGCGCCCTGTGCCATTAATACCTCAAAGTGTGCTGAGGAATGCTTTCATCAACAACCTGTTTTTTGTTCTCTCCACAGTTGTATTATTTTTTTCAACATCATGCTGGCTTCTCTTCTATCTGAGAACGGAAAACAAGCCTGTTCTCCATCAAGGAAACCATGTCATATAGCAAAGAGTGCAGTTCAAAGCCTTCTTTCGAATCATAAATCGATGTTTGAATGAGGCACCTTCTTTGTCTTTTTTACTTTTCATCGTGTTGCACTCAATCTGGGACCGCAGGAAAAGGTTCAAATCTGCTTGGCCTCGTGGTATGTGCAAAATGTCCCAATTTTATAACGCAGCACGATTTTAATCACCTCCTCAGCACAGATCATCATGACAGAACTTTATGCCAAAGTTGAAGGCTAACTTTTCCACAAGCTTCATGCTTTTAAACTACCTGAGGAGGCGTTGCAGTTTGCTGGGAGCAGTTGGGGCACTGATGTCACTCAACAATTCCCCTCAACTAGAGCGGACTGAAAGGCAAGGATCCTTTGGGGCTTCAGTTTGTCGGCAGCGTTCTGGACATGACACACCGCTGAAGAGAAATTCCCAAATGCGACAAGATTGACAGTTTTCCTGCTTGTCATGCCAATTTCTTACACAAACCAACCACCTCTCACTTTCATCAGTGTCTGCGGAGCGCTCTGACCTCATATGAAGCAACCTTTTCAGGGTTTTTTCGATTCTAGTAGGACTTTATTTCCCATTCAAAATGAGAAAATAACTGCACAAACTGAAACAAAGCAAATCTAACTTAATATACAGACTGATAAAAAGCAATATCTCTGTGTTTTTATTGTAACAACCCGCTAAGAGTTAAAGCTTGGGAGTTTACAGAGTTTGATTAGAGGATCGTCATTTTAGTCGTAGGCTGGTTCGTGCATTCATTTGTTGACTGTTGTTAAGCACAGAAATAGGAAATGTTATTGAATATGTATGCCGGATTTGTACTTCTGTAAGGTTTAGAAGTGAATCCTTAATTTCAGAAGTACAATTGGTTCATAAGTTCAAAAGTATATTTACAATGTGTACACAGCCGACTATTTGTACATTCATGTTTGCACAATTATTATTTGCACATTTAGATGCAGTTACAGTGACCTGTTGAAACTGACGCTCTGGACCATTTACCGTGGTCCGGGTCCTGATGGCTCCTGATTTGCTGGTTTGGCGTCATGTGTGAGTGAGAGTCAGGAAGCGGTGTGTTTTTTGTGAAGCTGTTCCTTTTATGGGGAATCTGAAAAAAAACAACACTGTTCGAGAAGTTACCCCTTGCCATCCCGCTGTCTCTTTTCATAAAGAGTGGTCCAGTCACCATCGGCGAACCCTCACGTTACACTTCTTTATACAGTACTATACTTCCCACTGCAGGCTTTGGACTTGTAGATGCATTGTGACTCGCTGTCAGCAATATAAATCCCCTCCCAGAACAATCCTGACCACTATACAAACCTCCCATCCGGAATCTAATGATTTCAGTCTTCCTCAACAGTTATGTTCCAGATTTCAGGTTATTTTCCACAGAATTATGCCTGGGGCGTCCAAAAGATATTGAGTTTGGTCTCACAGAGCGCTGTGTGAAAAAACATCTCCATGAAATATATAATTGATCAGACCGTTAGAACGAGCGTAATGAGAATTGTAAATGACTCCGGTAGAAGACAGCACTCGTGTTTTTGAGCTGGGTTCAATTTGAGTGAGTTTATATAGTGCTGCACTTCGCATCAAGAGATTCACATCAAATATATGTTTTCAAAAACGACCCCAAACTTTGTGCCAATTCGACAGCAGTCGTCAGTGAGCCCTTGTACTGCAGTTAGAGAGCTAATAGGCTGTATGCTGACGGTTTTGCATTTTGCTCTGATTTCCTGTTATAAGAGGGTGATCCATAACTATAATTATATCTTTGCTTTGCAGCTTGCACTTCACACACACACGCAAAAAAGACTCTCCATCAATGAGATCAGATGATGAATGACACGGGTACCCTGTGGAGTGTTTGACCATGGCAACAGAGTTACATGGCAACTCGGCTACGATTGTGGCAACTGTAGCGTGCCGTACGGGTTAGAAGTGCTCCAAAAAGTAGGCAAAGAAAATTGGTTGATGTATACAGTTTGGCACAGTTGACTAGGGACGATGAATTAACAGCATCACACAGTGAGCCCTTTTTTTTCTTAGATGACAAATGGCTGTCCCCTACATCTTAATGATTTGGAGACATTGACTAGTGATAGCAAACAAAGGTTTCTCTCCCCCGAGCCTGAGCCTATTTCTTCTGACCTTTTATAAACCTTAACCTGCACATAGACACACACACACACACACACTCACACATATAGGAAATAGGAAGCCTCGGTGAGATTGATCTCCCAGCAGGGGCAACCTGATTGAAGATAACATGTCTGAGAGTCGTCAAGACACGGTATCATAGAGGTCCCTTGTATATTTCCTTATTTTGCAAGGACAGGAGAAAGTCGAGCGTCCATCTGGAGTCTCCGTCGTTCTCAAAGCACGCGTTTTCAGATTGGTTGTACCATGATGCGCTTACAGTTTGACAACATGTCTACTATTGTGATTCTTGATCCAATCAGTGTCAATTTAATATGCTTTTCTGGCAGAAAGGCAGTGGTATCGTGAGTCAGCCCAGCACTAATTCACATCTCTTTTCATGCCTAACAACATGATGTCTGTGGACATACAAATAATTTACTGCAGCTTTATGCACCACAGCTCTTGTAGGTCTAAGACTGTTTTAATATTATGTTTTTAAAGAGAGGTGGAAGCATGCAATTTTATTTGTTTCATGATATCTGAACAGTTCAGGGGTAAAAAAAATTAAAAACATTATTGTGTTTGGATCCTTGTGAGGTGATGGACAAATGCAAATACGTCCTGGGCCTTTTGGGGGCTAACCCGTCTGCTACGATCAAGGGGCAGCACGATTTGTGCTGAATGAATAAAAACATTTATGGAGTTATTGCTGCTGCTGTTGAGATGTAATTGGGATCAGAGGGGACGTAGGGTTGTACGATTAAAGGATTCATGGAAGCGAGGTCGATTACAAGAAACGCTTAGCAGTGGGAATCCAAGTGAAACCAGTTTCAGGAAACCATGTGAGCTAGTCCTGATGTGCATATGAGCTTGTTTTGCTGGGCTGCATGTTCCTGTGATATTCAATAATTATTGGCACGCAGGCTTTATGCTATCCCCAGTAAATTGCCGTCTATATTCAAGCACATCTATTTTCTAACAAGAAGAACGGTAGCGCAGAGACAAATAAATGAAGACAACAGCGGTCAAGTACACGGTAATAATTTCCATGAAGTCACATGTGAAGCTCAGTGCATCGCAATCGGCTTCATGGCAGCTTGACGACACTTAAGGGGGCAATTTCTAAGTCAATGTTCAGATTTTTAGCTTAAATCACATAACCCAAGAACTCTCGTTCTTATCATTCAGGTTGGACAATCACTCGAAGCAAGCTTAGCGAAAATGCCTCTGGCTTTTATTTGATTACACTTCTGAACTCAATGATGAGCCATCTGTGCCCGTTATCAGCAGTAAACCACCACCCCCAACAACACTAAGCTTTGTGAACTCGTAACACTGCCTCCAGTCAGGCCTTGCAAGGAAAAATAATATCTCAGAATCTAAGCGATGGAATCCAACTGGCATTGTGTTTCCCCCCAAAATGAAAAAGATTGCTGGAGATATGGTTTAACACGACAGTGACTGCTTTTTTCACCAAACCAATTTAAGCCAGCAATACCATCGGAGTGTGTAATACATTTAATTAGAAAACACAAAGTCAAATTAATTGATTGAATTTCACTGATGGAGGAAGAATTACATCATGCTTGGTTTTGAGAATGAAAAAAAAAGAAATTCAAGACAGTCATGGGTTGTCTTTTTTCAGCACGCAGTCCTTTTCTACCCCTTTTCTCTCAAAGCCTTTAAAAAAGAGCCCATCTAAAGCCCCTTCTAAAGCCACAGGTGCCCACAAAAGCTCGCAAACCCTCTCCACAGCAGCGCTCTTGGAAATAGAGCGAATTCAATTCCGCCTTGACACTCTGAGGGAAGATGTTACGCCTGCTGTGACATCTGCAACCCATCAAAATAACAATTTTTTACTTCTAAGATAGAAAATCCCAGTGATTGTCCCAGCCGGTGTTGTGGTTGTCTTACATGGTCGTACGGCCTTGTGACGGCTGCAGTCGCTCATCTCCCGCGTTGCTGCTTTATGTGTCCCGTTGAAATAAGATTCAACCCTCTGCTCAGTGGCTTCAAAGCTGCCTCGATCCATTTATTACCAAATGTCTTCTGTTGGTGCACTAGTCCTAAATACCACTTGACACCTGCTGTGATTACAGGTCCCGGCACAGTAGTTATCTGTACTGTTGTCAAGACCACACCGACACAGTTAAACAAACAACACAGCTCGGATCTCGGTCCTATTTCTCATATGAACCCTTTTAAAATCGATGAGAATTGTGCAGATGTTCCAACCCAACCACCAACGCTATTGATTTGAGGATGTAACAAGAACTCAAGCATGATAGCTTATAAGCATTAAAGGAAACGTGTTAGGCAAAATTTCAGGTTCCTTATCCCCCCGCCCCCTTTCTGTCTGAAACGCTCTGTGTTAGCTCCTGTCTCTTTAAGGCCTCTGTCCCAAACACCCAGTCTCCTCTGGTTGGTCAGCTCGCACACGCCTGAGCCAGCACTGCTAACAACAACAGAGCAGCCCGGCTCAAACGATTCATGCATACCGGACTAACAGCTAGCCAGAAATGAAACAAATGTGTGACATGGTGATGCAGTGTGACGTCACAAAGTCACGGAATTAAAGGCGGGACTACTGACGAGGTGTTTCAAGAGCAGCGTTTTCTGTGGGAGAGAGGAGCTTCTATTGGTGCAGACTTAGTGACCATTTGAAGATATTTTACTTGCACAAGCACCTATTTGAAACACTGAAAAACGAAACAGCATAATAGGTCTCCTTTAATATATCTTTCTGACTGGGGTCTGCTTTACATAGAAGTGAACAGCTGTAGCTTACAAAACTGATTAAATGCAAACTGTAAAGATCTTAAAGGTCACATGCAAAAGAAAAAAATCATATTGGGATTGGTGGGATTTAGATATAAATCCTACAACTGTTCATTAATCCAAAAATGACCCTTTTGACTTGCATGTGATCCAAACATAGTTACAGTGGAGCAATCATACAAAAAGATTAACCACAGACAAAGGACGGAATAACATTGGGGGACGTCATCTTGGGCTTGTGGAGACATAGATGGACATTTTACAGTCCAAACAATTAATCACGATCACACAAACTTTCGGAAGCTCTTTTGTTAGATAAAACGTGATAAAGTGCCATCGAGGGTGCCTTTTGTGCACGCCGGTGTCCCACCACATACAGCTGGTGCCCTTTTAATGTTTTTCGCCATGGACCCTCAAACATCCTGAGTCCTCCACTGTCTCCAAACAGAGACGACATCTACTCGAAGAGATTTGTACGTAAAACATGCATTTTGCATATCAAGCAATCGTACAACAGATTAATCCGAGAGGATGGAGATCACACAGGTGCATGTTGAAGTGACCTGTAACTATAATCCAGATAAAAGAGTAATAGTTTCTAATCTCGATTGCAGCATCAAAGCAGAGTTTAGAAGATTCTGAAAACCGCAGAGCGCCTGTGGCGTTTGGCCTGACCTGCAGTTCCGTGAGCTTCAGAACTGAACAATAGAAGGATTTCATCTCCCTCTCCTCCAGCTTAATAACACAGCATGTAACAGATACTCCTGACTGACACCTCTGGACTCTGTTGACTCCAGAGACGTGGGTCTGCTGCACAGCGGTGCACCTAATGAGTCTAACAGAGTCACGTCTGTTGTCTTTTCCTCTCAGTCTACCCTCCCTACAGCCCATCCATCCACATCAGTTCACCTCAGCAGTGGCCGGTACGAGTCTCAGCGCAGAAACCTCTCGCCTAAAACGTCAGCAATTGAGCTGCAGATTCTCACTCTCAGTAACGTTAGGTGACATGATTTGAAAGGATATTGGATAATGTGTGGTGTGAATAGAAGAGTGGGCAGATCATTCTCTTAGGGACTGTTTACAGACAGCCAGGAAGCTCACTGCTGCACCATATGTACCAAATGATTTGTCACCATTTGCTCACATTTGTACAAAGCTCTAGAGATATTTGCAGCACTACATTGTGTTTTAATGAGTCATAATTTATGTGAAAGTCGATGTCTGACAGGCTACTGTTTGTATTTGGTTTCAATATAATTCCAGGTTATTTATATTTCATTACGGCACCATTTACAAATCTCCCCCTCTATTACACAGCCCAAAGCACACGGCAGCTTCCAGCAGCATCGATGTTCTCGCTTTTTTTTATCATTATTAAAGATTCATTAAGAGTGGGGCGATGCTTTATTGGAACAGGCCCAGCCGGAGGCGGCCCAGATCTCTGTATCTGTCACAGCGCTTCGTGTATGACAACACACCTCTGCTGTCGCTACGGGAAAAACAACCTTCTCGCTTTTCTCGTGCCGGCGCTCTCACTTTGCCACCGGCCATGTTTCTGTATCTCCTTACGCAGCCATCTGTCCCCCCGGCCCGCGTGTTCGCTGATCTGTGTTGCTAGGCAAACAACACGTTAGGCCGTCGGAGATCCAGATTTCAAGAGCTTAAATTTCTAAACTGTTACTCTCTGGGCATTATGTGGATAGATAAACAAAGACTTCCTCTTACGAGAGAACACAAACAAATAACAGTTCTAAGTAGATAAATACATGTAACTGAGCCGTAGCCTCGACGATGGTGTGACGTGAATATTGTTCTTTTCCTGGTTTTAAAGGCTGCATCACAGGAAAGTCATTGTCTTGTCCCACTTCGTCATTATATCCACGTTACTGATGATATTTTGTGATTTTGACAATAGTCATCTCCACATTATTGTTGCAATGTCAGTATTGTGATATTTGATTTTGTCGCCCGGTCTCAGAGATCTCAACAATATCAAGATACCGCTTATTGTAGCTTCATGTACCACGATTTAGTCTAAAGATATCCCAATATTATTCTAAGGCAATAATACACAAGGTAACAGGTTTACAACAGTGTTTTTAAGCACAAAAGCGTGGGGGAAAAAAGGAGACCTCTGCGGAGAAGCTCACAGACAGCGTGTATGCGTACGCCAGAAATTGCATCAATTTGGCTGCTGCGCAGGCAAACACAGACATCCCAAAACAAATATTTAAAGAGCGGGAAGAAGACTTGCAAAAGAGTGAAATCAAACAGCAAAGGCAGAGAGGCATTTCAGGGTCAGCCTGAAAGTAAGAAAATAAAACAAGATTTTTTTTGTTTTTGTTTAACAAAAGCAAAAAAACATTCAGAGCAAAAATACATCTAGCTATTGAACTGTATGTAATCCAAAGTCTTTCTGCAGGCTTCACTTCAAGCAACGTTTTACAATACAGTACATGAAAAGCAGTGGCCGACACAGGATGTTTGAGGGGCAGGGGCGAAAAAATAAAAAGGGGCAGACATTCGGTATATATTTATAGGGGTAGAGAGGGCACTGTCCACTGGGAGGGCAACCCAGGGCACTTTTTCCTGTTTTATCTGCCATAGGGGCATCAAAGAGGGGACGGTCTCACCAAGGGAGTTGATCATTACCTAATGGTTCATTGATGTATTATCGCTAGTGTAGTCAAGCCATTAGGGGTGCAATAATTCATCAATTCATCAATTAATCAATTAGGTGTCATCAGTGATCAACTGATCAACTACTACTACCAACTATTGGAAAAATAAGTCAAAGTTATCCAATTCCAGCTTCTTTAATGTGAATATATATATAGAGAGGATATATAAATATATATATATATATATATATATA